>BQNB010028646.1:0-11880 GCA_026074375.1 Tanacetum coccineum
CAGTTGTGCCAAACACCCCTTTAAACTTTTAAATCTAACTTTTAAGCTAGAACAGATTGTAAAATGATTCAGAAAGTGAAAACAGATTAAGCATAAGCTGAAATGAGGACAATTTAGCATTAAAAACACAAAAATAAGCACAGAAAATAAGCAAACTAACATAAGCAGTTTTGAGGCAATTTATAAGGCAGTTCATATAAAGCACCATTCAAATGACTCATAAGCTGAAAACTATAACTAATAAGCATAAAAATGATCTAATAATACTAAATAAGCAATAATGAGCAGAAATAAGCAAGCAATAAGCACAGAATAAGCAGGAATAACAAAAACAGAAATTAAGCTAAAAATAGAGAAAAGGAAAAGTACCTTGTCCTTTGTACTAAACAAGGACTAAATGCTCTTAGAGAGCTCTTCTACAAGCTCTAGCTTATGAAAATAAGCTAGTAAATGTCTAATAAGCCCATCATTTTTTGGCTTATCATCCTTATTTTTAAGCAATCCATTAAAGCATAGGGAATGAAGTGATTTTTCTTATTTTTGTGAATTTAGAGTAAGTAGTAGCTTAGAACAAATTAAAACAGCTTATTGATGATTAGAAAACATTAAGGAACATTTTAAGCTTGAATGCATAAAAGTAAATTCGTATTTCAATGATAGAATTTAAGTAAAACATATATTTCATTAATAAAAGATGATTACATTACTTAGAAATGGAAAATACATGAAAATTAAGAACAATAAAACTGAAAATAAGCTGGAAAGAAGCTACACTACTCCTAAATCTAACTTATACTACTCCTACACTAGATACTCCTCTCTGTGTGATTTGCAGCCCTATTTATAGCAATGAAGAGAAGGTTCTAGGCTTGAGGACGCTCCCCACTCTTCTAATTCTGACACTTGATTTGCAACAGACTTTGAATCTTTCCATCATAGCCATTGATCCACCTCCACGTTATTTCAACCAATCATGTCACTTGGGATTGCCAACGTGGCTATGTCAGATGTATCAGGGCTTCTAGAAACAATGGGGCGTGTGCGTGGGTGAATGAAGATTTACCTGTGTCACGTGTTATACTGTGTGTAAAAGTGATGGAGGGAAAAGGGGAAAGGGATAAATAGTGTATTTGACTGCGTTGACCCTTTTGGTTTTATAAACTTTTGACTTGGGTCAAGGTATAAACGGTTTGGGCTTTTGGCTTGTTTTCTTAGGCCAGGAATGGATTGGACATGTATAAGGCTTATAATAGGCTAAGGGTTAATATACTTCAAGTGATAATGGGCTGACCCGGCCCAATAAAATGGGTACGGGTTGGCCCATTAAGATTGGATATGCCTTCGGCTTTGATTCCTCATACTTTTTCCATTCCCGTGCTCGATTTTGTCCATTTTGCTTGATTTTTGTCCTTTTATGATTTATCCGTTACCTGCAAGACACAATTCACAATACAAACAAATACAATGCATTTTTCATATATTATTGGTCTTTTTAGCTTTATATTAAGAGATAAAAGATATGTGTTTAAGCACATATCAAAATCCCCTATACTATGCTATTGCCGTGTCCTCACGCAATGTCTTAAATATACACATAGAAAGCCAAAAATTTCAACCCCCTTAGACTAATTACCTCAAAAAGTAGCTAAGTGTTCATCTAAAGGGATAAAAAAATCAATCGTTTTGATAAGTCCTCGTTTTTACCATTTTTATGCATTTATTATTATCATACACTATAACTTTAAAGGTCACGGAACAAGAAACACTAAAAGGATAAATTCATCGTCCTTGATTTTTCACCCGCTCCAAACCAAACTTAAAAACAAAATCATAGTTAAATACAAGTTAAGATGCTAACACTACTCATAAATGCTAATTGTGAATGCATAGCTACTTTCCGCTCCCTTATTCCTAAATCCTCTAAAGATTTTATTATTATTATTGGTGATAAATAAATTAAATTCTTATTCATATAAAGTAAACCCGGTTTAGACCACAATTAGTTTGAAATCCTTTCCTAAGGAGACGATATGGGGGGTATCCTTTTTATTTCATCCGAAACAACTCAACTATGAGTCCAGAGACAGAGGCTTTATTTAGATAACCCCGGAGTCAAAATTTGACTTTATTCTTATTCTTATTATTATTGCAACATTATTAAACCTCGGTCCTTTAAACAACTGTCACATCGGTATGCGAGCCGACCATGGTCCAGGAGTCTTATTTCGACCTCGGTGATCCTCGACCTTTTTAAAGGCTGCAACATCGGTTGTGAGCCGACAAGATGCAACAAACTTTTATCAGTCTCAGATTATTATTCTTACTATGGGCCTTATTTTGAAGACTGCCACATTGGCAGCGAACCGACCAGAGACAGTAGACCTTTATCAGCCCACAATTTTTATTATTATTCATACCTCCACCCTTTAAACCACTACCACATCGGTTGTGAGCCAGCAAGAGGTGGTGGTCTTATTTCGGCTTCGGTTTATTACATAACTATTATTATTATAGCCAAATTTCAAGTCCTGTGGTATTTTAACTACCTAGACAACGGTAGCGAGCCGTCAAGAATCGGTAGCCTATTTCCCCCCAACACTGACAAAACCTCGATGTGTACCTTACTTTCACCAGAAGGAGTCTCTACGAAGTGATTTAAACTAAGAATCGCAAAAACCTAAAGTAACTTTATTTATTTAACAATTATATAATGTTTATTAAGCTAATGAGAGCAAAAAGTCACAATTAACCTCTATGAGCTCTAAAGAGTTCCAACTACTCTATGTTTAGCATCTAACTTATATAAAACTCTACCATTTTTCGTTCTTTGTAAATTTAAAATCTTTAATAAAAAGATTCGCGAATGCTTAGTCTAATAAAAACAAGCTTTGCATATTTAAAGTCTATCATGGAAACTTGCAAACTCTTGGCTTTTTCAAGCTAGAATTCGCATTTTAAAGCTTCTTATATAAAAGACTAGCAAAAGCTTAAATTTATATAAGTTAAGGGGCAAGCTAGAGCGCAAAATGCTTGATCAAGTCAAAATTTATTTTTAAAAAGGCAACACTTTGTGTCAAAACACTTATTCTATTTTTGAAAAATTTAAAATTTTGGCCTAAAATCACATATTTTTTTGAAATTTTTTGAAATTTGGGTGGCAAAACAGGGTTACGTGAAGACAAGGCAAATGCAAGTAAGATTGAATCGAAAGATCCCCCCATACTATAACTACACATTGTCCTCAATGTGAAACTGTCACCCCCATACTAATTTCAAGGCATAAGCCAAATATTAAGGGGTCTCTACGCAAATCTAAAGTCGTTTATTACTTATGCTAATAGATAAACGTGAATCAATAAGATCTAGGATATCGGATTCCCAAGAATAAGAAAGCTAAGGATTGAAGATCAAGTGAACGATAGACAAAACCACGAGCACGAGAGTCTTTAAAATCCGAGGCAATCCTAGACATAAAACACAAAACACGAAACACGAGAAAGGAAGAGGCGAGCCTCCTCACATCACACTTATTAATAAATATTAATATACTACTACTAAGGATAAGCATGGGTTGCCACCCACGAAGCGCTTATTTTTGTGCGAGTCTCTAGCTTGACTCTCCCCATATCATCGTAATATTAGAGACGAAACATGTGGAAGAGAAAACTTCCATTGGACATTCGTATGCCACCGGCTCTAAGGAATAAAAACTATAAGCGGAGATGTCGGAGTCAAAAATGATATCCTCACTCCCGGAGGAGAGAGGAAGAGAAGATTCCACCGGATAGGTGAAATAAAGAAGAAAAATCCGGATAACATATGTGAGGGAAGGATAATGGAGATCCTCAAAGGGTAAGCTCACATATGTTGGAGAAAATTTTTTCTCATGAATCCCGGGGTCTAAAACTTTGACCATACTCTTCAAATCTTCTTTATCAAGTTCATCCTTTAAACTTCTTGGGTCATGATCTAAAAATACCTCGGGAGGGAGATTAAGCAAACTCTCAAGATAGATTATATCTCCCTTCGAATCCTGATAACCGTCCTCAATATCCGTAGAAATAGCCATATCTAGAAAAGTATCAATCTCATCAATATCGCCCCCTGGGTCGAAACACTCACCTTCATTAGCATCAGAAAGAGGTGTGACTAACAAAGCCGGCTCATCAAGGTTAGAAACATAAGAGTCCTTACTCTCGATGTTCTCTAACACCTCAGCAAAAAGAGTATTTACGCCATTAGAGATATATTCGTCATCGAATTCAAAAAGAGGGTTCAAGTAAATTTTAACATTATCTTCCGGAACGTCCTCATCGGATAGTGACTCGTCATCACTAGAGGTAAAATCGTCATTTGAATCGAAAAGAGGGTTAGAGAAAGTCATGGATTTTTCCTCATAACCGTTAATGGGAGAGAAATCATCACATGAAGGTAAATCACAATCACTATCACTCTCGGATGTATCCTCTGACTCACTTGGGATTGGAACAAGGTCCTCAACACTAGACTTTATGAATTCATCTGATTCTTTTTCAGGAATAGTGCTAAGTTCCTCATTCCCCATGATGAGAGAGTCCGTAATCGGTAAGTCGGGTGCGATTACAGCTGACAAGGGAAGTTCAGAAATAATATCTCTCAAAGGAATAGAACTTTCCTCGTCATCGTCATCACCGTCATTATAGAAAATAGGAGGCTTCCAATATCGAGAACTAACTTTAGCTGCCTGCTCTTCTTGTTTTAGTTGAATTCCATTAAGAATTTGCAAATCATTAATAAGTTTGAGTAGCAATTCTTATATATTCTCTGGTTGATTTTTCTCTTCTTCCACAGCTTGCTTAATTTTAAAAAATCTCTCCTCAGCTAGCAATAAAGCCATACACTTTTCTTTAGGAGGTATTTGATCATACTTCTTTAAAAAGGCTTGTATAGCTTCCATTAGATTTTCTCTAGCTTGCAACATTTCCGTACTTGTTTCTTGAGGGGGTTGATGAACGACGGAATACTGTGGGGGTTAGAATTGGTCAAAACCAGAAGAATCAGAATTATAACAAAGATTAGGTTTATAGTAATTTTGATTCATCGCCTGACACCGAAAAGTCTCATGAGGACCCTCGCAGTTCTCACAACAAAGATATTGCTGTGGAAAACTTGGTGAAGTTTGTGGAAAATTATTATTATCAAAGTTTTAATTGAAGCACGGGTCCTGATTGTAGATAAACGGAACTTGAGGTGGACAATCATAACGATAGTGAGCATTGTTCCTACATTTCTCACAAGAATACGTCTGGTACTGGGGTTGTGGAGGGTAGTTGGAAAAATTTGGAGAATCATTGAAAGATTTCGGATTTGGATCATAAGCGAATGAATCTCCATCTCCAAAACAGCATACAGAACAAACTTCATCCGTATAATTTCTTCTACATCGCACATAAGTACACCGTTGAAACATATCACCAAACGAGCCTCCACACTTAAAACAACTACGTGGGGTGAATGTTGACATAAGAATTAAACAATTGAGATTAAGAAGAGTATTTTTTTGAATTTTTTTTATGTATTTTAAACAAGAAAAATATTTTTGGAAATCAAAAGTCAAAAGTGTATGGTAGCTCTCTAGAAAACGTTCAAAGAAGCAGAGGAGGGGGTAAGCGCGAAGCGTTTTTTTAAAAACCTTCTCCTTTCTGGTCGAAGTTCGTAGGATCGACCCTCCTTATACCTCTCTTATAGTTTGTTAACTAAAGATGAGCCGAAATGACAATTAACAAACGTTATTTTCAATATTAAAAGAAAATAAGAATAGAAGTGCAAAATATTAATATTTTTAGTTTTTTTATAGTTTTTTTATATTAAAAGTTAAAACCAATTAACTTTTGACGGAGATGAAGGATCTTCAAGCTCAAACACGAACTAATCGTAATAACCTCAAACCTCTCCCCGGGCTGCGGCGCTCATTTTGATGTTCTAGTATAACATACGTATCAACCAAATAACCCTCAAATATATATAATATATATATAAATGCAATACTACGTGCATTACGTAAGCAATGTATCACTACAAATTATCGTTAGGAAATGAATAATATGTAATCAACAGGGTTTCGTTCTCCTAGGGGAGAGTGAAGTGGAAATTATGTTATGTTGTATCGAGATTGAATAGTTCATAAAAGTTTTGGTTGAATTCTAAGTCTAATAAACGCAAAATGAGAGATAGACAATTAAGCAACGGCAAAACTAAAAAAAACGGGAAGATTAAACACATTTAAGAGCAATTAAAATTTGCTATTCGCTTAAATAAAACGCGAGTCCAAAATACCTAAAATATCAAATTTAACCCTAAAAATCTTCAATTGCGATTTATAAACCTAAAATTATAATATGGAAAAAGAAGAAATTACATTTTTTTATTTATTTTATGAATTAAAAAAAGATTTAATCTAATTTGAATATTAAGAAATAGTATAACTACTTATTAAAATTGGAATAAAATTATGAAAAGATACTTTAACTATTGTAGTAATATAGATGATAAATAAAACTGGAAATAAGCTGAATAACAATAAAGCAGTAAAAAGTAGATTAAGCACAAGATAAGCTTAAACCTAAAAATTGTGAATTTAAATATTGTTAATGGGCGATGGCTTATAAACGAGAAAGACCCCCATGTGCAGTTGTAGTAGAGGTGCGTGTGTGTGTAAAGGGCTAGGTCACAGGTTCGAGTCGCTGGTGACCCTTTGTTTTGAATAGAAACCTTTTTTATTTCTTGTTACAAGCCAGATAACATAAGTTAACTTTAATGAAAAAGGGAGATGCTTATGAAAAACCTTAAAATAAGCTAGAAAAAACTGATTCAAAGTGACAGTTAACTTAAAAGCTAACGTGACTATTTAACTAAAACTTGATTAGTATTTTAGACTTAATAAGCTAAAGTAAAATGACTAAAAAGCTTCTAATCTAATATAAAACCTAAACATTTAATAAGCTAATTCATTTCTTTATGAACCTAAAATCATTAAAACAAAATACTAAGACGGAAGCTTTAAGGGACTTTTGATAGTTTTTAAACTCAAAGATCAAGCATTGATTAAGCTAAGTAAAATAGGCTAAATTGTTGAAAAACAGATATGAAGTACTCGAATGTAAAGACCTCAAATAAGCAAAGAATGAGTCTAGAAGTATTTAATGAAATATAAGCTGGAAAAAGGGCGGAAGATGTATATTGGCAAACTCTACTCTAATTATTTTTTGGTAAGTCTTTTCTTAATTTATTTGAAGAAAAAGACTTATATTGTATGCAAAGATTTAAGAGTCCAAAGACTTTTGACACATATATAAACTTTTAAAAAATATGGAAAGCACTACTTATAATGAGAGCTTAATTTCAATAAGATCATACCTAAATAAGCCTATGTAACGTTGTCCTGTAATAAGCTGCAATAAACACCGCCACTTACAAGCCTTTATACCTATATCAATGACCATTTTTCGAATAGGGATTCTAATAAGATAACTCAATGAGGTCTAAGCAGATAAGATTCTATTTGGTACATCTTGCAGCACAAATTTAAGTCATGATTGAAGAACAACGCACTGTGATTATGCATATAAGTGAAGACCTAGCTTTATAAAGACTTTCTTAGGAAACGTATTACAATGGCTAGATTTTAAGAAACTTAATAAAACAAGGACCTAACAGAATTAATGCACTCCACACACGCTTAATAGCTTACTTAGAAATACTTATCCCTAATCTTAATGTTTGGAGCTAGCTTCCGTAACTTGTCCTAATGACCAATAAGCAAACAAGATAGTTTTAACATAGAGTTGTAAGATTGTACTGGCGTGTGTACCGCAAACACCCCTGTATAAAAATTTTTTAGTATCCAACTTGTTAAAGCTAGAACAGATTGTTAAAATTGATTCAAATAGTGAAACAGATTAAGCATTAGTAAGCTGAAGAATCGAGGACATTTTGGCTTTATAAAAACACAGAAATAAGCAATCCAAGAATTATAGCATACTTAGCATTAAGCCGTTATTTGAAGTAATTTTTAAGGTTAGGTTAAATGATGAAAGCACCATTCAAATGACTTCATAGCTTAGAATAACTAATATACTAATAAAGGCATAATAAAAGATCTATAAACATAATATCCTAAATAAGCAATATATGAGCATATTAATAAGCATATAAGCAAATAATGACAGAGATAACTGCTCTAGGAATAACAAAAATTGATAGGATATTAGAGAGATAAAAATGAGAGAAAATAGGGAAGAAAAGTACTTGTGCCTTTGTGTACTAAACAAGGGCTGAAGATGCTCGTAGAGAGCTTTTTCTATAAGTCTCTAGCTTATGAAGAATATAGCTTGTGAGGTAGAAAAAGTTCGCTCAATAATTAGCCTATCCCTTTTTGGCTTATAGATCGCGTGAGTTTTTAAGCAGATCGACCTGTTAAAAAGCTAGTTGATGGTATATGAAGTGATTTTTGTCTGATCTTGGTGGAATTAAAGAGTATTAAGTAGTAGGCTTTAGGAAGAGACTCAAATTAAAACTTAGCTTATTGATGATTGTAGAAAAACATTGGGAGATAGTATACATTTTAGGTCGTGAAGTGGCATAAAAGTACTATAGTTTGTCTGGATTTCAAAGATTGGGTATGTTTAAGTAACAACAGGATAGTGTGTCATTAATAAAAGATGGATTACAATTACTGTAGAAGATGAGATAAATTCGCGATGAAGATAAATTGTAGAACAATAAGAACGTAAAATATAATGCTGTACATAGTCCTAAGATCTTGTAAATTGTTAGTACTCGTACAATAGATGTCTCCTTGCTTGTGTGATTTGCTAAGCCCTATTATATAGCTTTTGAAGAAGAGACAGGTTCTAGGCTTGAGGTTGCTCCAAATTGTCTATTCTTAAGTTTGGATCTGACCCTTAATTTCGCCAACAGGACGCTCTTGAATCTTTACATCATTGCCATTGTAATTCCCACTCTCCGTTTAGATTGGTCTCAACCAATCTGAATTTTGCAACAGACTTTGAATCTTTCCATCATAGCCATTGATCCACCTCCACGTTATTTCAACCAATCATATCACTTGGGATTGCCAACGTATCTATGTCAGATATGTCAGGGCTTCTAGAAACAAAGGGGCGTATGCGTGGGTTAATGAAGATTTACCCGTGTCACGTGTTATACTGTGTATAAAAGTGATGGAGGGAAAAGGGGAAAGGGATAAATAGTGTATTTGACTGTGTTGACCCTTTTGGTTTTATAAACTTTTGACTTGGGTCAAGGTATAAACGGTTTGGGCTTTTGGCTTGTTTTCTTGGGCTAGGAATGGATTGGACATGTATAAGGATTATAATAGGCTAAGGGTTAATATACTTAAATTGATAATGGGCTGACCCGACCCAATAAAATGGGTATGGGTTGGCCCATTAAGATTGGATATGCCTTCGTCTTTGATTCCTCATGCTCTTTTCATCCCCGTACTCGGTTTTGTCCATTTTGCTTAATTTTTGTCCTTTTGTGATTTATCCATTACCTGCAAGACACAATTCACAATACAAACAAATACAATGCATTTTTCATATATTATTGGTCATTATTGGTCTTTTTATCTTTATATTAAGAGATAAAAGATATGTGTTTAAGCACATATCAATGGTTTTGAAATGTTTTAATTGCTGCGAATAATTGTTTTCTTGTTTTTAGACATTACTTGTTTTAATATGGCTTATATGTATGCATTATTGGATCAGAGAGGTACGCCTACCTCATGTTGTGTAGTTATTTGGATCGAAGAGGTACGCCTATCTTATGCTGTGTGGTTATTTTTATCAGAGAGGTACGCCTACCTCATGTTGTGTGGTTATTTGGATTGGAAAGGTACGCCTATCTCATGCTGTGCGGTTATTTGGATCGGAGAGGTACGCCTACCTCATGTTGTATGGTTATTTGGATCAGAGAGGTACGCCTATCTCATGTTGTGTGGTGATTTGGATCGGAGAGGTATGCCTACCACATACTGTGTGGTACATTCTGGGTGAGCTTGGTTGCTTGTAGTGCTAGTGCTAATCTAAGCCCGAATGTATAATCTGCTGTGTGATGGTTTAATTGCTTGTATTTGTGTATAATATTCATGTATGTCCTAATAATTGTGATTCGCAGCAAGAGTAAGTGTTTGCTAGTAAACTTATGAATCTCACCAACATTATGTTGACGTATTAAAGTATCATTTTTAGGTGATACTAGTGAAGATAAGGAAGTTAAGATGCGTAGCTAGCGAGACCTTAGGATCTTGCATGTGGAGTCTTTTCTACTAGATTTTTCATTTCATACTTTCTTATTTCGGATTTTTCAACACTGATGATGTTATGCTGGGATTTATTTATGTCTATGTATTGTTGTGTTGCGATTAACCTCAATACAAGACCCCTCTTGTGTTAGGTGTTGTCATAACACTTTGATTTTAATTTATTGCATTCTAGATATTCTCTATTGTTGACATCAATGTGTTGTGATGATGCCTATCGTGTTACTCCTCGCGTTTTTGCCTTGGCGAGGTGTGATAGATTGGTATCAGAGCTATTGGTTATAGAGAAGTAGGTGGTTTAACATAGACTATAACCTAGGAGTCCTTAAAATAGCTACATAATAGGATCTATGTGTTTAGCTATCTAGGCGTTTTGTTTTCTTGTTTTTCTCTGAGTTTTATTTTGACTTACGGGATATTCAGTATCAAGAGATTCAAAAAAGGAGCCATTTGAGGAGGAGCCTCTTGAGGAACCGATAGAGGAAGGGTAGTTAGAAGAGTCGGAGAAAGAGACCGACTCAGATATCTTGTCGGATGCTCGTAGCAAGCCTGGACCCGCGGAGTCGGGTGAATCTTGCGAAAGGAAAGTCAAACCCAAGCGAGGCCCAGCGTAAGTTTATCCTGTATTTTACCTTGACACGTTGCTATCGATGATTCCTTTCGGATATTACGGGCACTTTGAAACCTTCATTTTCTTTCTGTTGTTTTTGATTTTATCTTTATTCAAATAAATATTGCTTTGGTGGAGCATCATTTATGTGGAGTCGAGTAAGATGTGCAATGTGGAATATGTATATATATGTGTGTTATCATTGAGATGTGTAGTCATGGAAGTAAGTACACGTGTGAAAGGATGCAATTATAATTATGGGTGGCCAATATTATTATAAAGGTATCATACACGTAGACTTGTGACCATGATTGCATTGAGCGATGTTTGTTTGTAAGATGGTAGTATAATATGTTGTGATATGTACGTCATGATAAGGATAGTTGTATAGTTAGGGGATTCTTCTCTTAACTAATGTGCGATTTTATTAGGCTTAGTTGCGTAGTCAACAAGTTTCCTTTCTACCTAACGATTATGAATATATTGGATATCTCTTATTGCTACCATTATGATTATTGGGTTGTTTGTTTTCTCGATTATTCATTCAGGATATCTAACTCTCATTTTAGCATTCCCTTATTTGTACCATGTCTGTACGGATGTTCCATTGTTCCTATTCAACATCTTGATATATATTGGTTGTTCAGATTTGCTACTTTTGGCTATTGGTACGTTTCATTGGTTCTTTCCTAACATTGATTACTCGTATGTATATCTGATTTTATTTTGAACGGTATTGGTTCGTAACAAGTTAGTACGTATATTTACTCTCTTCTTTATATATCCTTTAGTTTTTGTAACATGTTAGTATTGATGTTTCTCTGTGTTGTCCTTTTGACCGTTAGTACGTATGAGTCCTTATGTTCTTCATTTGGTTTTTTTTTGGTAAAGGGATATATCCCAATAAATTATATTAACCATAAAAAAACCAATGAAGTACAAT
>BQNB010028646.1:15908-56456 GCA_026074375.1 Tanacetum coccineum
ACCTGAAACCTAGAACAAGCATAGACTGCAAACATAATATCAGGCCTAGAAGCAGTCAAGTACATTAAAGAGCCAATCATGGATCTATAGAGATGTATATCCACATCATCAGCTTCTTCAACCTTGGTTAAAGGCTTCTGGGTCTCAATAGGAGTACTGACAGTCTTCACACAAGTAAAGTCAAATTTCTTCAGGATCTCTACAACATACTTATCCTGACTTATAAAAATACCATATTCTTTCTGTTTGACTTGTAATCCAAGAAAGAAGGTGAGCTCTTCCATAGAGCTCATCTGAAATCTACTCTTCATCAATGCCTCAAATTCATCACACCAAGAACTCTTTGTAGAACCAAAAATAATATCATCCACATAAACCTATACTAACATGATATCATTTTTGTCCTTCTTGATAAAAAGAGTCTTATCAATAGTTCCTCTTCTGTATCTACTTTTCAATAAAAAAGTAGATAAAGTAGCATACCAGGCTCTGGGAGCTTGGTGTAAACCATACAAAGCTTTCACAACCTTGTAGACCTTCTTAGGGAACTTAGGATCTACAAAGCTTGGAGGTTGAGACACATATACCTCCTCATCAATTATGCCATACAGGAAGGCACTCTTTACATCCATCTGATAAACTATGAATCCCATATAAGAAGCAAAGGCCAAAAAGATCCTAATGGCTTCAATCCTAGCCACAGGAGCAAAAACCTCATCATAGTCTATCCCTTCCTCTTGCCTATATCCCTGGGCAACCAACCTTGCCTTATTTCTAACCACAACACCTCTTTCATCCTTCTTATTTCTATAAACCCATTTTGTCCCAATTTCCTTCTTCCCATAAGGCAAATCTACAAGAATCCAAACTTTTTGAATCTTAAATTGCAGCATTTCTTCTAGCATAGCATCAACCCAACTTTCATCTTCAAGTGCTTCAGATATCTTCTTGGGTTCAATTTGAGATAAGAAACAAGCAAATAAACAATGCTGGAAATCCTTGTGATTATTTCTTCTCTGCTTTTGAATATAACTTACAAAAGCATGGGCTCCAGAACTTTTGTTCACTTTGCTCCTTGTTTGAACTGCTGATTTTGGATCTCCAAGAATTTGAGTTGAAGGATGAATAGAGTGAATCCTTGATGTGGGAATAGGACTAACATTCACAATGGTTTCTAAATTAGTGAAGTCAGTCACTGCACCCTCATCATCATAAGATGCATTGGTAAAAATACCATCATTTGGGTTGTCATAAATATCCTCAAGAGCAGGTATTTGAGAATCATCTTGGTCAGTGTAGGTTAGATCAGGGTAGGATAGTCCACCAGAAGGACTGGCAGTACTAACTGGTGTGCTAGCAGTATTAACTGTGTTAGTACTGGTAGCTCTAGCAGCTCCTGCTTGAAGAAGCAAATCCTCAGTATCTTGGGCAAACTCCTTTCTAAGAGCTTCAGCTGCATCATTAGCCTCCTTTTCTTGTCTTTTAAGCCTTTCAAGCTCCTCCAAAAAGGCTTGATCCTCCTGATCTACTGGCTCCTCATTTGTCTTTAAACCAGTATTCTTATTAGGCTTTTCACCTTCATTCTTTGCTTCTGAGCTTTTAGCTGTTGAAGTATAAGAGGACCATATTGGCAGTACAAAGTAGTCTTGAGCAGATTCAGCATCCATTTTAGAATTTCCTGCATCAATATTATCTTGTATACCTGCACTATGATTAGCTTCTTTTGGACATTCAGTTTTGTTAGCTTGATTCTTTGTATGTGGTAGTTTTGATCACCTGCACTATACCTGTAAACACAAGAGAAAGATTAATGATCAAAAATAGGTTAAACCAGTGTGGAACAACTCAAAGAGGGTGAATCACCAGAACTTTGGTAGATTTTCTCACCCCAATCCAAAAAATAACATGTAAGATTCCGTATTTTCAGGTCATTTACGACGTCATCTATTTTACTAATTATTTTATTTTTTTCTCTCGTACGCGTTTACTTTTAATTTTAATAGTTAAGATTAAATCGCGTAAGCTATAAATTATCAATTAGTGTAAACGGACACCAAACGAATTAATATTTTCGTCAAGCGAGCAATATATTATTTTTACGAAAGTAATAATAAACTTTTTGTATTTTATTTTTATTGGTAGCGTAAAACGTTTACGTTTCGCAATAAAATACATTTAGCATACCCGGATGCACAAAACTTTCGACGCTTCAACACATACCTACTTTTATCCCCGATACCTCAATTTTAGAAAAGAAATCCATCACCTATATAAACAACATGGCGGATATGGAGCTCAGAATCACAAAGGCATAATAATCTTACAAAAACTTTCCATGTTTATGAGATGTTCTGTTTTAGGAACCATGGACTCATTTTTTCCATGTATTGACCAAAGACTTCCCTAATTCACTCCCATGGTCCCTTTGAACTTTGACCACATCTAATAGAAGCCTTTGACTAGTCTTGATACATATAACACATTGCAAGACTTAGCTAAACACAACACACTCATTTCTTTACCAAAAATTTCACACAATCTCTTTGTTTTCCTCTCTATACCCACGGCACACATAAACACTCTACCAAATCCATACAAAATTTTATTTACAACATTCACACATCATTCGTAAGATATACTAAGATGTTTTGAAGTATTGGTTAAGCCATTGGAGGGTTAAGAAGTTATTTACAAGATTAAGTTTTCTTGGTAAAAACTAGGGGTTTTAAAGAGTGTAAGCTTGGTTTGAAATATAACAAGGGTTTGGATTTTGTTATGTCATCATAATATTTCATTAAGGTATTTTAAAAACTCTTTATAAACTTACATTGTTATTTTATGCATATATGAACTCTATATAGTGAAATCACCATTTAGGACTTTTAAACATGTTAAATGGATAACTTACATGTGATTATGATTTTTAACACTTTTTCATATGATATGTGATTGATAATATCATGGAATAGTGTGGTAACATGTTTGTGAAAGTATAAAAAGTATGTACATAAATTGTAATTAAGAGTTTATCTTATGGAAGTTTATGCTTTTCCTTGTGAGTTAAAGACATTTTGTGGCTGTTTTAATTCGTGTTTTAGCCAGTATGTTTTACTTTTTATAAGATTAATACACTCATGACGATTCCAACATGTAGAAATTCGAAAACCGATTTATAACGAAAAGATACGAGATTTCAAGTTTACGATACAATTATACTTTTATAAAACTATTTTTCTAAAATACTATTCACCCACAGAATTATATTTTTAATAACATCATTAATATGATTAACACTTTTAAATACGAGAAGGTACTCGAAAGAATCGTAAAAACGGAGTTACAACGAATAAGTTACGAATTCCGAGATTTACGAACACGCTAAATCTATAACAAAATAAATATATAACTGTTATGAACAGTCAAATCATATTCATCAGAAAATCTCAAATTTTGAACTGATATAATTTTGATAAACTGTCTTAATCCGAGGCAATTATCGTGGAGTAAGAAACGAAAGAAACGGAATTAAAACGAGAAAAGTTCGCCAGTTTTACTAAATTATACTATAAACGTTTTTACTTTTATAAATATGATTTCACTTAAAAGATTATGATGGTGAATGATGTATCTATATAGAATTATATGTGGTATTAGGTTATCAAAGTACTCATTACTAGGGAGTTTCATAATGAGGCTCTTGGGGTGGCGTATCGAGAGTTGTTGGATTTCCTATTTAATAAGTGTCTAGCTCTTCAATTCGTCACCTACATGACCTCTTGATTTTGATAAAGGGGGGGGGGGCCCGACGATAGTATGATGAGCTATTCGACCTATAAATAATCAAAGTGTTTAGTACTTATAGACCTAAATTGGATTAGGTTGCCCTTTCGGATTCTTTCGTGATCGCATTTTTCTATGTGATAGCTTGTTGCTTACTATTCACTCGGGTGAGTTCTATAAGCACCCTTTTTACTACGTGATTGTTTTACAAATCTACGGGTGATTACATTGCTTGTTTTCTATGGACACAAGTGTTTTTCTCCAGTGTTACAAAGTGTATGCTATCAGATTATTGCCTGAATATTATTGCTAGTTCCTTATTGCGTGATCGTCCTATTTATCATGAATGTAATTGCTAATGTAGTAAGCGCGAGTGTTATGGATAGATCTATTGGGACTGACAATCCCCACCTTTCTAGGTTCACTAGTTTGTTCAAGGTCCCATTTAACATTGAGAGTTGATAGGTTGTGGCAAGCTCCTATATTCTGATTGGGGCACAAATTAGTTAAGGCTTCGGGGTCTGAGCTAGTGAATATAAACGTTTTGGACTACTGAATGTGTTTTGGTCTACTATTACTTCGATCTTGTGGTCGCCCTTTTACCCGATCAAACCTATGAGTTCATCTCACCTTTGTGTTGACTTATAGCATGTAATTTCAGGTCCTAGGGTATGCAGATTGGAGGGGAGCCGTGGCGGATATCATGAATCCGGATTATGTGTTTTATTCTTTAATTCAATGACTTTTATGATCTTTAAAAACTTATGTCATCTTTATGGGTATTATTGAAGCATGGTTTAATTAAATATGTACTTAAAATGTTTATTACTCTTTTAAAACATATGAGACCTAATGTATAAACTTTGATATTTTGCTATGACATCGAATTAATATTCTTGTCTAAACGTCATATATGGTGATTCTATAATCCTGATTGTTGTACCTTTGACGTAGCACCCATGTTAACATTCCGCTGCTACCTGATTTTGGGGGTGTTACAGATTGGTATCAAGAGCCAAGGTTATAGGAACAGGGTCATTTTTCAAAACCTAGTCTATAACACAAGTTTTAAGGTTTTCTTTTCTTTCATTTTTATTACAGAATCTTCATCGCTTCCGATACTCCACGCGCGCGTATTCCCTGATCCTTTACTTACTTTCGATTGTCATATTGCATTTCATATAATATCTTAGATATATTAATACTTGGTTTAAATTCGAATCTCTTTACGTCTATCTTTTAACATATCATATTATTCTATCGATCAATTATATTATATCGATATCCTGATTAATTTTATGTTTGTTTATATCATTCTCATTATTTACCATGTGATGATCTGCATACCTTTACAATTCTCAACAAATTGTGTACTATGGGTTGCCAGAATCATGCCGCCAGGAGATTTAAGAGAAATTTGATATGAAGATAGTGGAAAAAGGTGTGGCCAAAGCCATGAAAAATTGAAAAGACTAGAGCTGGACTCACAAAATATGGTGGATACGATCAACAAATATGAGGAACTTTTGTACCGAGCTGATGGATGTTCGTATTAAGAATTATGAAGGCAAGCCTCATCTTTCAAGCGGACATGAAGGTGTAGTCGCGACTGAAAGTTGGGTTCGGAAACGACGTGCAAAGTGTTTGAAATTTGCCATGTGTTTGAAGATGCCCAAAGTGAATTTTGTATGTGCACGTTTGAGGGTCCGTGCTCAACTGGTGGAATGGATTTGTTAGACTTTAGACTTGCTAATGCAAATCAGATCCGTGGAGCACGTGAAAGCTTGATGACCACTGAATATGCCCATCCACTGAAATCCAAAGGATGGAACAGAGCATTGGACTTGACTCTGAAGGGAGATGATATTGAGCTGTACAACAATTGTTTCCACACTGGATTGATGTGTTCTGATTGGTACCTACTAAAGAAGAAGTTGAAAGTATGTCGTGGGTTTCCTGAAAGAATCAAAGGAAATATCACTTCTTTAAAGCCTGCAACTCTGCATGATGCCATCATCATGGCCCGTGAACTGGTCAAGCAAGCAGTTTAGGGTAGGGCTGCAAGAATTGGTGAAAGCAATAAGAGGAAATGGGAAGACCACCAAAGAAACAACAACAATAACTACAACAACAACAATAACCGCAACCGAAACAACCCAATATACCCGCAACAAAACAGGAGACAGGAAATGTCAGGGCATCTGCTGCTGCCCAGATGGAGGAAGAAGATTTATGCTGGAAATTTACCAAAATGCAACGGTGCAACTTACATCTCATGGACGTGTCCTCAAAAATGTGCCAGAGTGTCAAAGAATAGGGTCACAGGAGAAGGATTGTAGAGTTAGGCTTCAGGGTGAGGTAATGACTTCTGCAGTATGTTACCTGTTCGGTGTGGGTGAGAAAGGCATTTTCAAGGACCAGTGTCTCAAAAGCAGGGAACCAGCAGTTGATGGAGCTCGTATGGAGAGCTTACGTAGTGATTGCAAAAATCCACGAGCAGAATCGAATGTGGTCACGGGTACGTTTTGCTTAATGATCACTACGCTTGATATTCTCTTCTGGTGTCTGGCTGCTGAGAAGAGAGTTTTTGTACTCTTCTGCCGTTTACAACCTTTATTGATATTGGCCCCAACGCTTTCAATACTAGTTGAAGTAAATCGAACTTAGCAGATCGGAAAAGTTATTCAGCACCAATACCATTTTACGTAGTTGCACCTTTGTTGGTTAAACACGTGTTCAAAATAGGACTTGTTACCAATCCGGTCGGGAAGTTTTATGTTATCAGTAGAATGAGATTGGTTCGGCATCCCAACCGAGATCCTTCATCGATTGTTTTGAGAGATTGTACGTATTCTCATCCGATGGCAAGATTCTTGAAGCTTCACGGCGAGAGGCTAGAAAAGGATCTTCGTTTATTGCATGTATCATCGGCTAATGCGAAAAACGCTTGATGACCATTCGTGTTGTCCGAGACTTCCTGAGGTATGTCCAGACGAACTGTTGGTCTTACCTCTTGTGCGGAGATAGCATTTTGCGTTGATTGATTTAGGGCATCGCCGTTGTTAGATTCCTACAGTTAGCCCCTTCAGACTGTTAGAATGTCAACCAGCTTAAAGAACTTTAAGAGAAGGGTTTTATTCGACCAAGTCACTCACCATAGGGAGCACCCATGCTCTTTGTCAAAAGAAAGGCGGTTCGTGAAGAATGTTGTAATTTACTACAGGAGAATAACACAAGTTGGGACTATTAACGAATGTTACCCCTCTCCCCAGAATTGACGACTTGTTTAATCAATTACAAGGTGCGTGTTGTTTCTCAAAGATAGATCTTCGTTCGGGATATCATCAGTTAAGAGTTCATGAAGAAGATATACCGAAGACCACATTTAGAACACGTTATGGATACTTTGAGTTCACAGTCATGCCATTTGGATGCAAAACAGAGCCAGCAATATTTTGGACTTAATTGAACCGCGGTCTGCAAAAGCCGTATTTGGACAAACTTCGTAATTTTGTCATTGACGACATCTTAATCTAATCAAGTCAGAGAAGAGCTTGGAAGGTCCCCATGAGGCTTTTTAGACTTACTCAAAAAAGGAGAAGTTGTACGCTAAAATTTTCAAAGTGCGAATTTTGGTTACAAGAAGTCCAGTTCCTAGGACTTGTGGTCAACCGTGACGGTTATCCATGTAGCTCATAGCCAAGGTTGAGTTGTCAAGAACTGGAAAGGAATCCGAATCATCAACTGAATCCGTTCTTTTTAGGGATTGCGGGTTACTACAGGGATGTATTGAGAATTTCTCCAAGATCGTCAAGCTCCATCACATGTTGACTCAAATAATAAGGCATTGTGTAGGGCGATAAGCAAGATGAAGCTTTCCAAATTCTGAAGGAGAAACTATGCAATGCTCCTGTGTTAGCACTCCCCGATGGACCCGACGACTTTGTGGTCTATTGTGATGCATCAAAACAAGGTTTTGGGAGCGTGCTGATGCAGCGGGGCAAAGTGATAGCATATGCGTCAAGACAGTTGAAGAAGCATGAGAATAATTATACCACATGACCTGGAATTGGTGCGGTGGTGTTCGCTCTAAAATCTGGAGACATTCTATCTTTATGGGACGAAAGTGTTATTACATGACCAAAAGAGTCTCAAGTAATATTAGACAGAAAGATTTAACTATTCGCCAAAGGCGGTGGATCGGCTACTCAGTGACTACGAGTGTGAGAGCAAATACCTCCGGGCAAGGCGAATGTCGGTGCCGATGCCTTGAGCAGAAAAGTACCGGACTCAACAAGGGAGTAGTGCTATGAGTATTAATATTCTTTGGACTTAAGGATAAGATTTTGGAAGGCGAGCGAAGCTTCCAAGGATCTCAAAACCCCAAACTGCATGGCTAAAGAGGATTAGAACGACACTTTGAGCAACGAAGATGATCGTGAAATTTACCTTCTTTGTTGTATCTGGATTCCATCAGTTGGTGGTGTAAGGAAATTGATTATGGATGAAGCCTCAATACTTCTAGCATATTCAGTACATTGGGTGCGGATAAGACATGTACTTATGATCTAGAGACTTGTTATTGGTGGCCTGGTATGAAGAGGACATTGTGAGTTACGTTAGCAGATGTCTTATGTTTTCTAAGATTAAAGCCGAACATCAAGAAAAACCCTCAGGATTCTTCAAGAACAAGAAATTCCTGAGTGGAAATGGGAAAAGATAACAATGGACTTTGTCACAAAGTTGCCTAAAAGTAGCACGTAGGGCCTGATCCGAAGTGGGTCGTTCGGATAGACTGAAGCAAAGTCGGCTCACTTCTTACCTATTCGTGAAGACTACAAGACGGAGAAATTAGCAAAGATTTATACCAATGAGATTGTAGCGAGACATGGTGTGCCGGTGTCAATCATTTCAGACCGTGATGGTTAATTCACGTCACACATATGGCAAGCTTTTCAGGAAGCATTGGGTACGAGACTAGACATGAGTACGGCTTACCACCCTCAGACCGACGGTCAGAGTGAGCGTACTATTCAGACGCTGGAGGATATTCTTTGAGCTTGTGTTATGGATTATTGGTGCAGATGGGATAACTATCTTCCATTGTTGAGTTTTCTTAATAATACAAGTGACCACATGCGAATTATGTGTGCACCATCGAGGATCTGTACGGCGGAAATGTAGATCCCCGATGATATGGACTGAAGTTGGAGAAAGGTCAGCTTATTGGGACCAGAATTATGCAGAAACGATGAAAAGATTGTTCAAATTAAGGAAAGCTTGAAAGGCTAGGAGTCGCCAGAAAAGCTATGCTGTTAGAGAGTAAACCTCTCGAATTCCAAGTTGGAGACGAGTGATTACTTCAATAGGTATCTCCCTGGAACGGGAGTGGTACGATTTGTTAAGAAAGGAAAGCTAGCACCACGATATGTGGGGACGTTTGAAAATAGTCGAGCGTGTTGGGACTGGTGGCTCTTAATCGGTTGAAGTTATCTCAGGAGCTAAGCTGTGTCCACGACACGTTTCATGTGTCAAACCTCAAGAAATGTTTGGCTGAGCCAGATGTTCAAGTACCTTTGGATGAGATCGAGATTGATGAAAATCTGCGATTTGTCGAAGAGCCTATTGAGATCATAGAGCGGGATGTGAAGAAGCTAAAGCGAAGAAGAATCCCATTGGTCAAAGTTCGTTGGAACTCTCGGTAAGGAGCTGGGTATACTTGGGAACGTGGAGACCAATTCTGGAAGAAATATCCGAATATTTTTCTCGAACCCGTACTTTCCTTCAAGTGCGCAATCTGAAGCCTGAGGACAAAGCTTTCTAACCGGAGGAGACTCTATAAACATTCCGTATTTTCAGGTATTTCGACGTCACTCTATTTTACTAATTATATTTTGTTCTCGTACGAGTTTACTTTTAATTTTAATAGTTAGATTACAATCGCATAAGTCTAAATTAATCTATTAGCGTAAACGACACCAAACAACTTAAAGTTTTGTCAAGCGAGCCTTACTTATTTGTACACCTGAAAGTAATTATCTAATTTTTTATATTATATTTTTATTGGTTGCGTACAAACGTTTAACGTTGCGCAATCAAATACATTTAGGCTTACCCGGACGCACCAAAAACTTATTCTAGCTTCAACAAAATAACCTCACTTTTATACTCCGATACTCAATTTTTTTAAATTTCCATCACCTATATCAACACATGGCCGGATATGGAGCTAGGAAACACAAAAAATAATATCTTACAAAACACCTTTCCATGATTTCATGAGATGTTCTCATGTTTTAGGAAACCATTGGACTATTTTTTTCCTTGGGGTATTGACCAAAGACTTCCCTACTTCACTCCCATGGTCCCTTTGAACTTTGACCACATCTAATAGAAGCCTTTGACTAGTCTTGATACAGATAACACATTGCAAGATTAGCTAAAACAAAACACACACATTTCTTTTTCCTTTTTCCCCCTTCTCCAAAACATTTCACACAATCTCTTTGTTTTCTTCTATATCATCGACACACATAACACTCTACCAAATCCATACTAAAATATTATTTACACATCACACATCATTGTAAAACAAAAGATTATACTAAGTTGTTTTGAAGTATTGGTTAAGCCATTGAGGGTGTAAGCATGTATTTACAAGCATAAGTTTTCTTGGAAAACTAAGGTTTTTTAAGTGTGTAAGCTTTGGTTTATAAATCTAAAACATGGTTTGGATTTGTTTATGTCATCATACTACATCTCATTTAGGTTATTTACAACTCTTTCTAAGAAATTACCATTTGTTATTTATGCATCATTGGACTCTATATAGGAATTCACTCATTCTAGGACTTTTAAACATGTAAAATGGATAACTACATGTGATTCTGATTTTTAACAACTTTTTCATTTGATATGTGATTGATAATATCATGGCAGAGTGTGGTAAAGGTTTGTGAAGTATTAAAAAAGTATGTAACAATAAACTTGTATAATTAAGAGTTTAATTAAGGCAAAGTTTATGATTTCATGATGAGGTTAAAGACATTTGAGGCTGTTTTAATCGTGTTTTAGAATAGTAGGTTTTAACATTTTATAAAGATAATTACACTCATGACGATTCAAAATGATAAGAAACTCGAATAATAACCGAATTTATATCGAAAAAGATACGACGATTTTCAAGTTTACTGAGAAATATATACTTTTATAAAACTAATTTTTATAAAAATTACAATTCACCACAGATAACTTATATTTTTAATAAAAATATTCATATGACTAAAACTTTTGAAATCGAGAAAACGTACTCGAAAGGAATCGCTAAAAAAAACGGAGTTAAAACGATATAGTTACGACATTTACAGAGATTTTCGATAACTAATCTACTAAAAATAAATATATAAACTGTTATGAACTGTAAAGTCACTCCCCACCCTTTCATCAGAACAAACTCAAAATTTTGCACAATGTTATATTTTGATAACTCTTCTTAATACGAAGGCGTGGACGTAAGAAACGGACTTAAAACGAGAAAGTTACGCCAGTTTTACTAAAGTATACTTATAAACGTTTTTACTTTATAAATATGATTTCACTAAAACGATTAGATGGTGATGTATCTATATAGAATTATATGTGGTATTAGTTAATCAAAGTACTATATTACTAGGGAGTTTCATAATGAGGCCTCTTCGGGGTGGCGTATCGACGAGTTGTTGGATTTACGATTTAAAGTGTCCTAGATCCTTATGCGTCACTACATGACCTCTTAATTATGATAGCCCGAACGATAGTATGATGAGCTATACGACCTATAAATAATCAAAGTGTTTAGTACTTATACGACCTATATTGGCATTAGGTGCCATCGGCTTCTTCGTGACGCATTCTTTAAATTGTGAATTACTTGTTGAATTCCATTCACTCGAGGTGAGTTCATAGCCCCCTTTTTACTACGTGATTGTTTTACAAAATCTACGGGGTGAATTACATTGCTTGTTTTACTATTGGACACAAGTGTTTTTCTAAGTGTTTACAAAGTGTATGCTATCCAGATTACTGCCTGAATATTATTGCTAAGTTACCTTATTACCGTGAAGTCCCTATTTATCATGAACCGTTAATTGCTATTGTAGTAAGCGCGAGTTTTGTGGATAGATCTATCGGGACTGACAATCCCCACCTTTCCTTGGGCTCATTGTTTGGTTTCAAGGTGCATTTAAATTAGAGGTGTTGGTTTTTGGCAAGGCCTACTATATTCTGATTGGGGTAAGAAACAATCTACGTAAGCTCGGGGTCATGAGCTTAGTGCAAAATAAGCGTTTTGACTATGAATGTGTTTATAGATCTACTATTACTTCGTCTTGTGGGTCCACCCTTTTTACGATAAAACCTATGATTTCACTCAACCTTTGTGTTGACTTTTTTAGCATGTAATAATCAGGTCTAGAGGTTGAAGAATGGTTGGGGACCCGTGGCGGATATCAATGAATACGGATTCTGTGTTTTATCTATATTCAATGCAACTTTTATTATCTTTAAAAACTTAAGTCATATTTTAGGTATTATGAAGCTTTTGTTTAATTAAATATGTACTTGAAATGTTTATTACTCTTTTAAAACATATGGGACCTAATGTATAAACTCTGATATTTTGCTATGGCATCGAATGAAATCTTGTCTTAAACGTCCATTTATGGTCGTTTCCTATATCTTGATTGTTGTACTTTGACGTAGCACCCCAATGTTACCATTCCGCTGCTACCTGATTTTGGGGGTGTTACATAACATAGTTCCACAAGCAGTACTAACTAAGTCAGGCCTAGTATCACTTAATACTGCCAAATCAGTTAGTACCGCTCAATCCAGAAAAACAATAAATGATGCTATGCCAACAACATACTCTTATTATAAAGCGTATTCATTTGTTAAAAGACCCTTTAACAAGAAAACAACAAATTACAACAAATATTTCAACAAAATAGTTAATACTGTTAAGAGTACGAGGATAATACGTAGGCCAAAAGCAGAGGTTAGACTATTAAGGCTCAGGCTAGCTGGGTTTAGAATCCAAACATGAAGATTAGACCATGTTTTCAATAATCAAATAGTGCAGCAAAGACCCTATCAAGATATGATTTATGTTGATGCTCACTTAGGTTGGTTCAAGTCTGTTTGGCTGGGACCTTCAAAAAACACACTAATTCTCTCATTACAGGGACAATCCACTAATTGGAGTGTGATGAGATTATGAATTTCTATGGTTTGTAATTTTCTGTGTTTTTTTGACTAACTTTTGCAAAAAATTGAGTTGTGTGTGTTACTAAGAGTTTATTTTGGGGTTTTTTTGGTGAATTGTCATTCTGAAGTTGTTGTGGGATTCCATTAAGGTTACTAATGCTAAAAGGTTTAGGGTTTGGGCTTAATGATGGTATGATGCCAGTAACAATGAAGGTACAATAGCGTCTTGAGTTTAAGCAAGGTTTTGTTTATAATATGAAGAGTAGTGACAGTTTTTGTAACAGCAACAAGTGGCATCTAAGTAGCTATTAGTCTGGATACATAAAAAAAGGTTCTTTAACAGTGATTTTTAATGGTGTAGATCATTGCTTGAAGGTGTTTCTGATGAGCAGGGGTTATACGGGTTTGGCGTTCAGGATTACAAAGAAACAATATGGCCGACTTGTAAAGAAGTGCGGGTTTCAAGTAAGTAAGCCATGTGTTAATTACTCTCTTATATATGTTGATGTGCTATTTGATATTTGTGCTGCCGTAGTTTTAAGGAGAATAGTAGAACAAGAGTTTGTACTGCTGCCTTTTTAGGCCGTTAATACTGCTAGGTTTATTCCTAGTAGTTAATACTGCTGGATTTATTCGGGTTTCTACTGTAGCGACATTTGAAAGTTAATACTGCCAACAAGTTTGGATTCATTAGTACTGCTACGCTTCTAAGTTTGTACTGCCTAAAGTTCAAACTGCTTGGTTCACGGAGAGTTCCTCGTCCTATTATGTTATATTAGTACTGCTTATATTTTAAAGTAATACTGTCGAAGTCCTTTTAATCTGCTTGTTTTCTAGTTAATACTGTGGCTCGAGGGACAAATAGGCTTAAGGAATTACTACTGTTGAGTTCGAGTTTATGACAGTTTATAGTAGTATTGTTTGCAAAGCAAGGATGCTTCTGATGCTAACGTATACTTTATGTTGTTGTTTGGAGTATTAAAATTGTTCGAGTATATGCAACATGATTTAATGTACTAGGGTTCCGGAGTATTATGGTTAATATTGTTATAGCAGGTTAGGTATTGTTCGTTCTTAGTGCTACCATTCTTATTGCGCTTAAAACTGCTCGAATGTGTTTCAACTGTTAGTGTTGTCCGAGATAAAAGGTTTACACTGCTCGTCATTTGTTAGTACTAATGCCAAGGACAACATAAGGTGATTAGTATCCTGCTGCTTGTTATATTAGTTCAATTGAGAAAACATTGTAACAATGTTATAATATCAGCTATATATTCACTTTGTTTCTAGTATGTATTTCAAGTATTTTGTGATATATGTGTTTATGGATCTCAAATACAAGGCTTGCTGTAGCCTAGCATTCAAAGATAAGTTTGTAGAGCTGCTTTGAAAGTGTGAAAGCGTTTTAAGTTAAAAAGTTTTACTCCTTAGTTACTCATTTTAGGACTGCTTATTAGAAAGCAGATACTACTGCCAGCTTGACAAATCTCGGGATATGAGAGCACTTTGGGTTCTCGGCTGGGTATGGATATCAGATGACACACACGGTTTGGTTCTCGGATAGTTTGTTCTTAGCCTGATTTATGGATAGTTGTTTTGAGAATTGGCAAGCTACAAAGGATAGGATAATTTTTAGGTGTTGTTTATCTAACACAAACAAATGGTACTCAATTCACCATGTCTAACCAACACTAAGAATTGGCTATTCCAGTGCAAACGGCATCTGGTAAAGAAATCTCAAATCTGTTGATAGCTAATAGTTTGCTAAAAACTATATGGTTCTCAATTCACATGGTCTTCGGACAACAGAATTGCTATTCTAGAGCAAACGACTATGGTAAAGAAATCTTAATCCGTTGATGGCTGATAGTTTGCAAAACTTTATGGTAATCAATTACCATGTCTTATTTGAAGAATGGCTATTCGGGGCACACAGCACCGGTAAGAATTTTAAATCCGTTTTATGGCTGGTAGTTTGCCAAAAACTATACATTCTATGATTCACTTCAAAGTGATGAGGGTAGTTTTGAACTTATTGAATTGATGATTCTTTGTACCAATTTTCTTACCATGGTTCGTGATTTGGAGAATTTAAAAACCACTTATCTGATAATGAAGAAAGTTTGGGTGAGGATGCATCCAAACAAGGGAGGATTAATGATGAAGATGCAAAGGTTACCTTCATTGATGAGACTTCAAATGATGCTAGAAACAAGAACAACAAGATTTCAAACAGCAATTAGAAGTGAAGAAGTGTTTGGATACATCCTCCTGGTGATTAAGAAGCTTACATTGAAGAAACTTGATGATTAACAAGTGAATATCAAGTTTAGGGGAGGATTGTTGGAAATCTTTCATTCAAGAAACTTAATGATTAATAAGATGAATATCAAGTTTAGGGGAGGATTGTTGGGAATTAAAGATTCCTTGATGCTATTTGAATTAAATGAAACAAGAGGGACTAAATCGACATAATGAAGATTCTACAAAAGATGGAAGATTGTAGAAGATATGATCAAAGATATGAAGATCATGATTGATATTCAAATGATTTAGTTTCCTTATACTTATGGAAAGCATTAATAAGTATTAAATATGATAAGGAGGTTACAAGTTTTATTAGGAAACATTAAAAATGTATTATTGTAGAATTCATAGGAAAGTATTAATTGTGTTGTAACTACTAGGACTCCTTGGATATAAAATGGACGGTCCTAGGTGTAGAGAAAAAAATCATCAATCTTACACAATTCCTCATATAACACGTTTTACTCATAGTTAGTTATAGCTTCAAGGTTGTAAACCCTATCACTATTAAGAGCTCGTTTACTATAACAACCCATATTTTTCATCAATGTAATAACAACCCGTATTTTTCATCAATGTATTTTGCTTTATCTCATTATGCACCGTAACTTGATCTCTAAAGTAAAACGAGCTCTCGCTACCTCATATTGCCTATCTATATCTATGTTTATATCGATATAAACATAAAAATCACTAAATGTCAAAGTTCTATATCTTAATGTCATTTTTACCAAGTACATTATCTATTTAACGTACTTATCAAAACGTTATTTCAAAACAAGCATTAAACGTTAACGTTTACATTAAAACCCTAATTATATGTAATGTATACGTATAAAATGAGAGTGCAAGCCTCTAAAGCATGTGTACAAGTATCCCAATAAATAAACAATTTGAATATCTTTTTCACTCTGACTCAAGTTAGAACTTTTAAAAGCACAATGTTACAGCTAATCATGCTAAATAACCTAGTTAGGTCATTTAAGCTCCTAAATCATGTCTAAACTTTACCATCACTTTAGCACAAGGTACTTAATTCATGACTTCTAAACCCTAAATCATTCTAAAACCTAATCTAAAACCCTAAACCTTAAACAAAACCTAAAACACCTAATTTACTTTAAACTAAAACTAAACTAACTTTAAAAATAAGCTAAACTTTAATCCTAAACCTATACCTCTAATCCTAACACTAATCCTAAACCCTAAACTATCTTAAACCCTAACCCTAACACGAATTAAAACCCTAAAACCCTAACCCAAAATCAAACCAACCCGTCACCCTTTTTTCTTTCATTTTGACCCATTTTTAACAGAAAGCTACCTAGAACCACAATGATTCACCACCATGTCACCAAGCAGCTTACAAGCACCTCTAACACAACCCTTGGCCACCAAGAAAGCCTTGTCATCTCTTTGTCCCTTTTCTTTGCCGCGACTTAACCACACACCCCCACCTCTCTTAGCTATAATTCTAGCCCACCATACTCATCACCTAGCCTTCCTAAGTCATCACCCTACACCCTTGGTCCTTACTTCAAGCATAAACCTTGGCCACCAAGTTATTCACATGCTATAAATAGGCCAAGACCCTCATTCATTCCAATCACCTTAAACACTTATCTCACTCTCAAATGGAGTTCTAACTCATACAAGGAAGGTCAAGTGAAGTCCTTAAGCTCATAATAGAAGCCAAGAATCAAGAAAAATGAAGCCTTGAAGTCGTTACTAGGCGTACGAACCCGACAAACATTTCAACCCATTTTAGCTCAAGTAAGCCAAATTATTGTTTCAGATAAGTCTTCATAACTATATTAAGAATGTTCATATACTCTTAAGATCATATAATAAACTTTGTTTGAAGCCTTGAATCCTTGAACCATGTGTTTTTTGATTAAACTTAAAAACGGCCCGTTTTTGTTTTTATAGCTACGAATCCTTTTTCTCAAACTTTTGTACGTTATAACATTTATTTTAGCTTATTCTAATAAGCTTATAACCCTGCAAATATTCATTTGGAACTCCTAAAAAAAGATCTGCATGGGCCTTTTTGGTAGAAAGATCTATTTCGATTGGGATCAACAGATTTTCCCCTGTTAAGGTGAGTTCTGTCCTGCATTTCAATATTTGAATGTTTTATAAAACCGCAAGGGGTATACATGCTCAATTGTTTTTAATATACACAAGTACTTAAAACCGATATTGTGAGTTCATAGCCTCACATTTTTAAATCTTTTGAATACTTTATAAACTCACCGAAGGGATACCATGCTAATTGTTTTTAATATACACAAGTACTTAAACTAATTTTATGGTTCATAGCCTCGCATTTTCAAATCTTCATGTTTTTCCTAAACCCGCGAGGGTGGATATGCTATAAACCATGAATACCCGAGTATTTATCCAACTGTTGCTATCCTGATATATTATTGCCTAAATTCCTTACTTTTGCATTAAAGACCCCACTATCCATGAAAACGTTAATTACTTTTCAGAGTAAGCACGAATGTGTGAATGATCTCTTTAAGGTACTGGTGTCCCGATGATGTACCTATACTTTCTGGTAACCAAACGCACTTCATTTGAAACACTATGCGGGTGTTTGGAAAAGGCACCCGTTGGGGCAACTTATTGTGATTATTGATTATCTCAAGGTCTCGGTGCATGAGCTTAGGGCAATAATACTGTCTTCTATAATAATTGTATCATTGCAATTATTACACTTATGGGTGTATCAACAACGTAAACCCACTATTGGCAAATGTATTTCCGTACCGTTTACATAAACCTATAAAATATTCACTCAACCATTGTGTTGACCCTTTTTAGCATGTTTATCTCAAGTAATTGAGCAACTTATGGCACGGAGTGACACGGACTTAAAGATGGCTAAACTGTTATCATTCACACTTTATTATTTTCATGTAGATTTTGGGACTCTGTTGTAAAAAACTTAATGAATAATGAATGATGACTTATCTTTTTAAAAACGGTCTATTTTGTAAGTCGTTTTCTATGTTTATGACTGTTGTACTATGTAATAAGACCCAGATTAGCTTTCGCGGCTATTCATGGCAAAATGGGTTATCCAAGTATCATGCTAGAATTATTTGTGACGAGAAAGTCATCCACATCCCAATCAACGGTGAAACTTTAATCATTTGAGGTGACCAAAGTAAAACCCGACTAAGTCTCTATTCCTTGTATAAAAACGACGATTTATATCCTGAGGTTGTCATGTTTTGTAATCCAAGTAATGGAATGAAAGTCAGACGAAAGATAAAAGATATCCAGTAGTTAGAGGAATTTTTGGAAGTTTTTCCTAAAGATCTACCTGCTTCCTCCTGTTCGCCGTAGAATTCCAAATATATCTAACTCCAGGAGCGACCACCAGATAGCCGGCACATTAGAGATTAGCTCTTCAGAAATGCAGGACTATCTAACCAAACTTTAAGAGTTAGAGACGAGGTTTTATCGACCAAGTCCTACCCCTCGGGTAGCTCCTGTCTTATTTGTCAAGAAAGAAAGACGGATCTTCAGAATGTGTATCGATTACTAGGAGTTGAATTTAAACTTACCGTCAAGGAATCTATACCCATTACCCAGGACGTTCACTTATTTGACGAAATTCAAGTTTGAGTGTCTACTCGACTATTGACTAAGATTAGGCTATCATCAATGAGAGTTTTCAGGGTTTGAAGATATTCCCAAGACTGCTTTCAGAACAAGATACAGACATATGGAATTTCATAGTGATGCCATTTGGTTAAACTATACGCGCCTGCTGTATGCATGGATCTCCTAAATCGTGTGTGTAAAACCATACTTGGATAATATGTGATAGTGTTCAATCGATGCTATTCTCATCTACTCTGTAACAAAGAAGAGCACACCAAATACTAAGCATAATTAGCCTTACTCAAGAATCGAGAAGTTGTTATGGCTAAGTTCTCCAGTGTGATTTCTGGATTGTATCATGCCAATTTCTTGGGTCCTTTACTTGATAGCAAGGACTTTATGTTAACCCACCAATATTGACGCAGTTAAGATTGGACATCTCTACTAACCCAAAAAAATACATCATTTCTTAGGACTAGCCGGTTATTTATCGGAGGAGATTTATCAAAGATTTCTCGAAGATTGCAAAGTCTTTGACTGAATTAACCCAGAAAAACAAGAAGTATATCTTGGGAGAAAACCAAGAGTCATCTTTTCAACTACTTAAACAGAAGCTATGTGATGCTCCAATCTTAGCATTACCAGAAGGAAATGATGATTTTGTTGTTTACTGTGATGCATCCCATCAAGGTTTGGGAGCGGTGTTAATGCAAAGAGAGAAGGTTATTGCATATGCATCCCGACAACTTAAGCCTAATGAAGAAAACTATACCACTCATGATCTTGAATTAGGAGCAGTAGTGTTCGATCTTAAAATTTAGAGACACTATCTGTGTGGCATCAAATGTACTGTGTTCACTGATCATAAAAGTCTTCAGCATATCCTTGATAAGAAAGAGTTGAACATGAGACAACGTCGTTGGCTAGAATTGCTTACAGATTACGATTGTGAAATTCGCTACCATCCTAGAAAGGAAAATTTTGTAGCAGATACCTTAAGCCATAAGGAACGAATCAAACCACTCCGAGTTAGATCATTAGTTATGACCATTCATCCAAAATTACCATCACAAATTCTCAAAGCTCAAACTGAAGCACTCAAAGAAGAAAACATCAAGGCTGAAAACTTACGAGGAATGGACAAATCATTTGAAATACGTCCTGATGGAACCCGATGTATCAAGAATCGAAGTTGGTTACCACTCTTTGGTAATCTGAGAGACTTGATCATGCATGAGTCCCATAAATCGAAGTATTCCATTCACCCAGGTTCTGACAAGATGTATCAGGATCTAAAGAAACTCTATTGGTGGCCTAACATGAAGGCAATCATCGCTGAATATGTTGGCAAATGTTTGACATGTTCTAGAGTTAAAGCAGAATGTCAGAAGCCATCCGGCTTACTGGTACAACCAGAGATTCCTATGTGGAAGTGGGAGAGAATAACAATGGATTTCATCACAAAACTACCCAAAACCTCAAACGGACATGACACAATCTGGGTCATTGTCGATCACCATACCAAATCCACACATTTCATCCCTACCTGAGAGGCAGATAGTATGGAAACCCTTACAAGGTTATACATTAAAGAAATAGTCTCCTGGCATAGAGTGCCAATGTCTATCATCTCGGATTGTGACAGTCATTGAACATCCAGATTTTGGCAATCATTACAAAGTGCTTTGGGTACTCAATTAGACATGAGTACGGCATATCATCCTGAAACCGATGGACAAAGTGAAAGAACCATCTAAACACTTGAAGACATGCTTTGAGCCTGTGTTATAGATTTTGGAAAAGGATGGGAAAAACACTTACCATTAGTAGAATTTTCTTACAATAACAGTTACCATGCCAGTATTAAGGCAGCACCATTTGAGGCACTTTATGGTCGAAAGTGCAGATCACCTGTTTGCTAGGCCGAAGTTGGAGATGTTCAACTTACAAGACCAAAAATAATCCATGAAACCACTGAAAAGATATGCAAATTCGACAACGCTTGCAAGCTGCCAAAAGCAGGCAGAGAAGTTTTATCCAATATAAAGCGAAAGCCTTTAGAAATTTCAAGTTGAGATTGGGTTATGTTAAAAGTGTCAGCTCGTAAAAGGTGTCATCCGATTGGAAAAAGAGGAAAGCTTAAACTCCCCGGTACATTGGCCTTTAAAAATCCTTGAAACGGATTGGACCAGTGGCATATAAACTTGAGCTTCCTGAAGAGCTCAGTAATATCCACAGTACTTTCCATGTTTCTAATCTAAAGAAATGCTTATCTGACGAATCCCTTGTCATTCCAATGAAAGAGCTTCGACTCGATGACAAACTCAACTTTGTGGAAGAACCAGTGGAGATCATGGATCGAGAAGTCAAGCAACTAAAACAAAGTCGTATTCCTATAGTCAAAGTAAGATGGAACTCTAAAAGGACCAAAATTTACATGGGAACGCGAAGATCAAATTCGTGCCAAAGTAGCCCACATCAGTTTTTTAAACCTCAATCGGCATCCAAACAAATCTCAGGACGAGATTTCTTTTAAGGAGGGAGACTATAACAACCCGCAATTTTCATCAATGTAAATATCCATCTATTAAATTAGATGCACTATAATATCCATCTATTAAATTAGATGCACTTTATATACCACCTTTTTATAGGGAAATTTTTGCTTTATCTCATTATGCAATGTAACTTGCATCTCTAAAGTAAACGAGCTCACGCAACCTCTACAAAGCCATCTAATATCTAGTTATATTATGTAAATATCCTAATATGTCAAGTCTATATCTTAATATCATTTTTACCAAGTACATTATCCATTTAACGTACTTTTCAAAATGTTATATCAAAACAAGCATTAAACGTTAACGTTTACATCAAAACCCTAATTATATGTAATGTATACATATAAAATGAATGTGCAAGCCTTCAAACATGTGTACAAGTGTACAATGCACCACATTTGAATATCTTTTCCCTCCTGAATCAAGTTACAACTTTCTAAAGCACAATGTACAAGCTAATCATGCCTAAAAACCTAATTATTGACTATTTGTCAAAATGGGTTGAAGCAAAAGCGCTCCCCACCAATGATGCCCGAGTTGTTTGTAAATTTTTGAAAACTCTCTTCTCTCGATTTGGTGCACCCCGAGCTATCATAAGTGATCGCGGAACTCACTTTTGCAATGACCAATTTACAAAGGTCATGCTTAAGTATGGAGTAACTCATCGTCTCTCCACCGCATATCACCCACAAACAAGTGGGCAAGTTGAGGTGTCAAATCGTGGTTTAAAGCGTATTCTTGAGAGAACCGTGGGAGAAAATCGTGCCTCCTGGTCGGATAAATTAGATGATGCTTTATGGGCCTTCCGCACAGCTTACAAAACACCCATCGGGTGTACTCCATATAAGCTTGTGTACGGGAAGGCATGTCATCTACCGATCGAGCTAGAGCACAAAGCCTACTGGGCTCTCAAGCATACAAATTTTGATATTCAAACTGCGGGTGATCACAGGAAAGTTCAACTGAATGAACTAAATGAACTTCGTGATCAGGCCTACGAAAACTCTTTGATCTATAAAGAGAAAACCAAGAGGATACACGATGCTAAGATCAAAAACCGCGTTTTCAACGTTGGTGATCGTGTCCTCCTCTTCAACTCTAGACTAAAGATTTTCTCGGGTAAATTGAAATCCCGTTGGAGTGGACCATTCACCATTGTCCAAGTTTTTCCTTATGGCACCGTCGAGCTATCTCAAAACTCCGGGCCCAACTTTAAAGTGAATGGTCATCGTATCAAACATTACTTTGGAGGGGACATACCAACCGAGGTTGTCCCGGATCTCCAAACGTTCCCCATGGACCAATAAATTCGGGGACGGGTCAAGCAATAGCGAACCCTAAACAAGCGCATCTGGGAAGGCACCCCCTGCCTTATCATTGTTAGTAATAAAAAGTGTTTTTGTGTGAGCAAGGCTTTACATTTTTTCATTACCCGTGTTTTGTCCATGTTTTTGTTGTGCTTTGTGTTGTATGGTCCAGGTATTTCCCGGTTTGTGAAGACACTCGAGCATGCAGTAACCAACAAGATTTTCACAGGCGCGGGACTGCGGGCGTGGCAGGGGCATCGTGCAGGAGCTTCAGTTTTGGGAATCAGTATACCAAATCCTTAATCGACTAGTGGTTTATCTTTGGCACACTTTCAATAAACATGCCTTAGATTTACTTAGGAACCCTTTGAAACATCAGAGGACGATGTTTAGTTTTCTAGTATGGTGGTGGGAGGGCTTGGCGAGGTTGATTTTTGGGCCTGCAGTGGACGTATTGGAGGTGATGCCGGGGGAGCGGGCAAGGAGCGGGGGGTCGGTTGAGTGAGGACGCGGGGAGCCGGGGAAATTTGATGTCGAAGGGAAGGGAGTAAGCCAGGGAGCGGGGGAAAATTAAAAAAATTTTTAAATTTTTCATATAGGATAGGAAAGTAAGTGTAGTTTTGTGTCCACAGGAGTTTTGACCTTTCCTATAGGTAAATGAGAATAGTTTTTGACGGTTGTCGATCGGAGCTGTTGAGCCACTAGCTAGGACCTAAAATAAACGATTGTAGCTAAAGCTTTTATAGAATTTGGATTGGCTTCGAATTTTAATAAGGTGAAAACAATTGTGATAGAGTTAAATATAAGTTATGTGCGTGAACAAAAACCTTATATAGTAACTTGTGGCTTTTTCGCCATTTTTGATTATAATCCATCCAGAATCTTAAACGTACCCAATTCACAATTCAACGTAAGGAATGCAAGTGTGGTTTGTAGAAAAAGCTGGGCTAAGTGTGTGGAAGCTGTGAGTGTGGTGGTGGAAAGGCGGAGATTTGTTGCATGGTTCTTAAGAAGGTCTGTAATGGGTTAAAATGCCGAAGAGAAGAATTGAGAGAGGAGAGGTGAGATGGGGTGAGATGGGCGAGGAATAGGGTGGCGATTGGGGGAGATATTGGATAATGGTTGGGGCGCGTATAAAGGCATAAATTGTGGGAGTTTATGAACATGGGTAAATGTGTCAGTGGATGAGACCTGCTCGCGGGGCAGTAGACCTAAAGGAGGTGGGGTTCAAACGTTAAGATCATATTTTACACTTATAGGGGGATGGGATTGTGTGCTGTTAGTGAGAGGTCTCGACACGAGGAAGGGGCGGAGGGTCAGGTGAGTTCAAACTAAACAATTATACTAGCCATATTAGAAGAAGGTGTGATGTATTTACCGAGCTACGGGCTGGAGAAACGGGTGGGTTTTTCAAACTAAAACATTGGTCATTGGTTGTGAGATACTACTAGTTGAGTCGGTGAGGTGCGCGTGGAGGTAGCGGGGTTCGGATAATGAAGCAACGCATTCCTAGCTTTTTGTACTGATGATTATAGGTGATGAGAAGATGTTGCAAAAAGTGCTACCACAGTTAATATCCTAGTTCGTGTTAAAATCAAGTTACAATGTACCTTAATAAGTTGTTGCTTTGAGTCATGATTCATACTTGTAATCTACGACTAGGAAATAGTTTATAATGGTGTGGTTGTAATTGTGTATACAAATTTTATTATTAAGGAATGTTGGGTAGTTAAAAGTTAAAAGTCATCGTATGAGTGCTTAGCATTTAGACTTATATTGACAAATGATCTTGTTTAATTGCTTGGTTTGGAACTAGTGAAAAATCGAGGACGATAATTATCTGTCAGACATGCCTAGATTATTCTATGGGGGCGTTTCTCATTCTATGATCCCAATGTTGATATAATAAAGGAAGTCAAACAGGAAGTCAAGAAAAGAAAAAGGAAAATCCAAAAATATTAGGGATAGTTAGTGTACAAATAAAAAATGGTGAAAACGGGACTTGTCGAAGCTTTTGATTCTTTAGTTTCCCTTGACGAACACTTGGCTCTTTCAAAGTTATTAGTCGAGGGGATTTAGACCTTAGTTTTTCGTAAATGATTACTTCATAACAATGGTGAAGGACACGGCAATAACTTTAGTCATGGGGGAAATTTTGGTATGTGCATTAATTACACAACCTTTTTAAACCTTTAAAAACAGCTAAAATAACCAAAATCGGACTTTAAATGCCCAAATATAGGCTTGTTTAGCAAATTGTATAGTGCAGGAACGGATAAACAAAGAAAAGGACGAAAAAACAAAACCAAAATGACAAAACCGGACTCGTAATAGAAAAGACTGTGAAAGACAAAGCCAAATCGCAATCCAGAAATGTCAATCAAGTCAAAAAAGTCAACAAAAAAAGTCAACTGGTCAAAAGCCAAGATCACCCAAGTCAACTCCCGAGGCCAAAAGTCAAAGAAGATATAAGGTTAGGGACTGAAATTATAAATCCAAATCTTATATTTAAAACAGAAAACAAGAGAAAAGAAGAGAAGGTAAAAACGCCAATTCGGCAAAGTTATAACCAAGGGCTTATCAGCCCACAAGCCCTAACTTTTTAATATCCCAAGGACGGATTGGTTGCAAGTAGACATATAACTCATGGGGACTTGTTGCAGCCAAGTCCCCAAAGTTATTTAACCACAAGGACGTACGGTGCAACAATTAAACACACCCTCAAGGACCAACCTTGCCAACACGGGTAAACTTTTGCCCTGTCACTCTGTCTCTCTCAAACAATTTTTCCCGCCAATTCCCTAAACCCAAAACCCACTCACGGGTTTGCCTTCCCCCTTTTACCCTGCACCTCAAAAATCCCTGGACAAACCTTTCCCCCCTCCTCCACTAAAACCCTAATCCCATTTGGCAATCCCACAAATCCCCAAGGCTTATTCGACGGTTTAGATGATGTTTGGTTTTCTACTCACAAAAGAAACACAACAAGCACACAATTAAATAAGGAGTCCCAAACATAGAACCTCACAGCCAATAAAAGAGACAATAATAAAGAAGAAAAAGGACCAGTGAGAGTTTTAGAGTTTAGTATTAAATTTTTGTAATTTTACTCTTTTAAAATTTGCATTTAACTTTTATACGAATTAAGCTTCTAAATTAGTTGTAAATCTCTCTGTTTCTTCACTTGTACTTGTTGTTTTTAAGCATAAACCAGTTCAGGTTGTTGTTTTTTGTGATTCAAATTCTCAAGTTTTAAAGCTGGTTTTGAACTAATAAGCTTGTGATAAGCTCATTATAGCTTATTATGTTTTCTTAAGTTCTCAAATTGTCTAAATGTTATAAGAATCTTTTAAATACTGTTTTAGTCTATTAGTGTTAAAGTGTGTTCATTTGAATTCAAGTTTGGAAGCTATTTGGAGGTAAAAAGCTCTTAAAAGCTGATTAATTCTAAAGCTATCTTTGGTTGTATAGGCAGGTTCCAATAGGGATTAATTGAATTAAGGTCCACTTCATTCAGTAAAGATTGACCTAGTTTAAGAGACTCCAAATTCACAGGTTTTCTTTTCTATATTTCAATTTTTAACATTCATTTAGCTTATTTCTTTGCTTTCCTTGTACTCAATTCTGTTTAAAATGTGCTTAGATAAGTTTAGAGTTTCAAATGCTTTAGGTAATGGTAGCTAGGATTCATTTAGTTTTCATAAATTTTCAATTCTGTCACATTAAGTAGGAAATAGCTAGCTGAGAAACTAGCTTATTCTTCTTAATAAGCTAGGACTTTTAGTGCTTAAATAGTTCAAATAGGTTAGTATAAAATAGAGTAGATATAAGGTTTTGTCAGTTTAAGCTTTAAAATAGATTTTAGATAAAAAATTAGTTGGGACAGAATTGATGAAGTGGTGTTTGGGTTAACATGGAAAATGGGTCAAAACAGGCTTTGGCATGGGTTGGGGGTACTTAGTTAGATTTAGCTTAAGTGTTAAGCTTGTTTTAAGCTATTTGTAAAAGTTTTTAAGGTTGAAAATTGTTTTTCAAAGCTTTCATAAACCACTTCTCAAACTGTGGTGTTTCAAGAAAACACCAAGTGCTTATGTCCATAAGCACTTGGATTTTGAGTTAAGGTCTCAAAAATAGTGTGTTTTAGTGTGTTCAAACATGCTGTCAAACACTCTTGGTCTTTTGACTTTGTAGTCAAAAATCACCAATCCTTTTTAATAGCAGTTTTTAAAAAATCAAAGGCTCCTTTTTACTTAACAAATTCAGCAAGTTTTTGTAGTTTTTAAAAGTCAAAAATTGGTGCATAAGTCCATTTCCTAGGGTATTCAAGCTGTTTAAGCTTATTCTTCAATTTTGAGCTTATTTGACAGCTTTTAAAAAGCTGTCAAATAAGCCCCTAGTTGTTAAGCTTTAATCTCCCCTGGTGCAAAGGGGAGATTTTAAGCTCTCATTGCTTACCCTCTCTGTCCACTTAAGCCCAATTCCTTGGCTTATTTCAAAAGCTTATAATCCCTGGTATAAGCCCTCTAAGTTTCAGCCTTTAAAAAGCTTGTTTGATGGCTTATTTTTAGGCCCAAACTTGGCTTTTGACTGTTGTTACATGACTTAGGCATAGGGATTGCTTAATTTTCATTTTTGCTTTTTCAGCTTATGTCATAAGCTCCTTTGTGCTTTTAATAGCTTTTTAGATTAGTATAAATAGTTGTTTAGCTTATTGAGCCTCTTTCCTAGCTTATTTGTCCACACAAGTCAAGCCTTTTTGCCTTTAAGCTTTGCTTAGCTTTTCTATCATCAAAAGCTCTCCACAGCTTATTTAGCCTTAAGCTTTTAGTTTTTTTTAGCTTATTTAGATTAGTTCAGGTCCTTTTCAGCTTATGTTAGCCCAAGTTTTAGTTTATTCGACCACAAGTGTCCAAAAGGACTTAGCCATTTAGCTTTTAAATCCTTTTAAGCAAACTGTCACACTTAAGCTTATTTTTTAAGCTTATTCAGGGCTTTTCGTAAAAAGTGGTAGAAGACAAAGTTGTTAAGCCCCACGAGCTTAACAACTTTGCTTCTTTGAGTTTTCGAAAAAAAAAGGGGAAAGACAAGAGGTCCGGGTGAGCAAGACTCGAACCCGTGACCTCTCGATACATCCCCCTTTATAACACACTCTTACCACTGCGCCCTTGGGTCTTTTTCGTTAAAGACTCAAGGGCTTAGTTATTTAAGGGGGTTTTGGCTTTATAAGCTAATAAGCTGTACACAGCTTATTCGGGCTTATTCCTTAAGCCAATTTTGTGTTTCTTATTTTTCGTAGGTTATTTATAAAGTAAAGTATTTTTTGTAAATTTTTCAGAATTTTTCGAAGTCATTTAATATTTTTTATAATTTAATTTCGTTAAAAGTTTAATTAATTCATAAAAAATACAAAAATTATCAAAAAAATATTTTGCTTTTTTAGAAAATTTTATTTTGTCATATAGTTTGTAGGAAAAATATAAAAAATTTCGTAGGGTCATTTTTACAACTTTTTACTTTTTAAAGAACGTACCCGGTCGGGGATATTTGTCTTGACATGTCTTTTTGGGCATACGAACTCCCGTTTTCGGTCTAGTCTTTTTCATTCTTCGTTATTTTCCCTCGTAGAGTAGTTTAGAAGTAAAAATTTCTTCGTAGGGTTATTTTTAAAGATTTAGGTTTTTCCCCCCCTTTGTTCGTGATTCTGTGCTTTCCGGTTTTCAGCTTAATTTCGATTTTTAGGTTTTCCCATAACGTTTTTTGTTTTGTTATTGTTTAATTTGACTTTCCCCACCCTTTCAATTCAATTCTCATCCTTCACTCAAAATCTTCGACTGTATCGATTTTCCATTCTAGCCTCGTTGGGATAAACGACCCGGGACACACTATACTTCTTCTCGTATCAATGACTTGTTGATTTTTAGACTAATATATATATTTTAATTTTATATATATATATAAATATAGTGTAAAACTACGATCAGTTAGCTTAAGCATGTTAGTTTTAATATTTAAATAGCTAGTTTTTAAAGCTTTAATAATCTATCCATTTTTAAGTCAATTACTTATTAAAGTTACGTTTGTTAATTAATGCTATTTCTCCTAGTTTTTGCTTATTTGTGCTTAACATGTTTAGTTCTTAATTTGTGTTGTAATTCTTTGCCTAATTAAGTCTATCATAGCTTAAAATGATGGATTTAAAGTTTTAAAGGGGTGTTTGGGTCAAGAGTTCAAAATGAGTCAAATGGGGCATAAACTATCTTTGGTTCTTAAACCATTTCTCATTAGCTCTGAAGTAATCCAAATGCTAGTTTTTTATAAGTTAAAATGAGTATTTGTAAGTTTTGAAGGTTAGTTGTAGCAATTTTCCTAATCAGCTAGTATAAGGGTTCTAAAAATTGCTCTTAAGTTAAATTATTTTATAATCTGTTTGGTGAATGGTTTAAATGCTCAAAATGAGTTTATTATGCACAATGGTCAATCTGTTTTAAGTTTGTAGTTTAGGTATAAGTTTTTAAACTTTTCTAGCAAACTGGTTGAGTGTTCTTAAAAGGTCCAAATGTGCAGACCCTTTGTGGTTATTCCATAGCTTAATTTAGGTTAATTTAGTTTCATTTTTAGCTAATGTAGTCTAAAGTTTCATTTTTTTTTTCTTTCTATAATGTTCAAATTTACTTATTAAGTTCCTTAGATTTAAGCCTCACATTAGTCCAATCAAAATCAAAAAGCCAAAGACTCATAGTGTAGATCTGTCATATCAAGTTCAAGCTTTTCTGCTTAATCCCATAAGATATTTGTAGTTTCAGCTTGAATTAGTGATTATGAGTCTTGGTCTTCATATGTTTTCAGCTTTTGGCTTTTGCCTACTGCTTATTAGTCTCTAAAAGTAGCTTAAAATTTAGTCATAGTCCTTTAAATAATGGATTTTGTGTCTGTTGTCTTCATGATTTTAACTGCTTTCCAGCTTATTTGAAGTGCTCATTTTTAGTCTTAACTGCTTATTGAGTCTAGTTCTAGGTATGATATCTGCTTATTTATTTCCTAAGTGCTTAATGAATCAAATAGTCTTAGCTTAAATTGTGGAAAAAGTCCTTTAAGTCCTTTTTAATTAACTGTCTGAGTGGTTTTAGCAGTTTTTCTGCTTATTTGTTGTGCTTATTTTTAGTCCATTGTGCTTAAATAGTTTATGCCTTAATCTGTTTTTAGCTTATTTGGCTCCTTTAAGCTTATTGAGTCACAAAAGGTCCAAGGATTTTAGCTAAATGTCTTGTAGTTAAGTTAAGCAAAACCAAACTGTCCTTTTTAATTAGCTTTTTTCTAGCTTATTTTAAGTTTTTAATAAAAGTGCTTTTACAAAAGTTGCTTATTTTCAAGGTATTTAGCTTTTTCAAAAAAAAATGTTTTATAAAAAGGAGAGGCCACAGGGGTCGAACCTTTGACCTCTCCCTTTCACACACAAAGCCTCAACACACCACACACTCACCAAATGCCCTAGGGTCTTTTTCGTTTATACATTCAAGTCAGTTAATATTTAACCCTTTTTGCCAGTTTTAGCCATAAGCCCTTTTAGGCTTATTTCCAGCTTATTTAGATAAGCTGGTTGGCCCATTTTATTTTTCTTAGGATCTTCATAGTTTAAAGTAATTTCTGTAATTTTTTCAGAATTTTGAAAATTAGTTTAGTATTTTTAATTAATTTTTTTTATTAAAACAGTTTTTAATTCATAATAAATAATATAAAAGTCAAAAAAATATAATTCTTTTTTAAAAATTTTCTTTTATCATTTAGGACTTTTAAAAATTAAATTTGCATTTGTAGGGTTAAAATTTTTAGAAATTAGTTTTTTAAAAGCACGAGTTTAGGATCCTGTAAGTCATTTTTTCATGATTTAACCTTTAGTTGCTTCGTTTTAGGCTTGCTTTTATTTACTTGTTTTTTATGCAGTCTTATTTGCATAAATAAAATCCCAAATCAAACATTGATCATTCAAACATCGATCCCGGAACTAAACACTATACTCAATTCAACGCCTCGTACGAAAACGACCCGGGAAGGTTTTGGATTTTACTTTGGATAAAAGTAATTATCCTTTTTAAAACCCTCTTGGAATACTTAACTCACTCTTCTTAATAGATATTTTGGGAATTCTTCTTATTTATATTATATATATATAGCAAGGAATTTTTCTAAATCAATTTTTAGCGCCGCTGCCGGGGATGTGTCTGCGATTATCGTGTTTACTTTTGAAGATTAGTGTTTGAAGACCCTTCCCCGTGAAGTTATCGCTTTCATTTGTGAATATATTTTTTTCTATTATCAAGTAATCAAAAACTCTAAAAAAAATTTGAAAAAACAACAAAATCGACCGTTGTGTCACATGTGAATTCGGCTCACCTTTAGATTACAAACTATAAGAGAGGTATAAGGAGCGCCAATCCTACGAATTTCTACCCGAAAGGAGAAGGTTTTTAAAACGCTTCGCGCTTACCCGCCCCTCCGCTTCTTTGTGCGTTTTTGCTAAAGAGGTGTCTGACCGTACACTATTTCGGATTAAACGGTTACCAAAATATTTATCTTTTCCTTATGTATTAATTTGTATAATAAACTTCTCTATCCACTATTCGTTTTAATTCTTTATCTCTTTACCCCCTATTATTCGTTTAATTCTTCGAACATGTCTTCGTATAACCCAGCCCAGTTACGAGAAACCCGTATTCTTTTTGTGAGTTTTGTGGAAACAATGCTCATTATGGTTACGATTGTCCACCTCAAGTCCCGTTTGTCTACAATCAGGACCCGTGTTTCAATCAAAACTTTGATAATTTTCCACAAACTTCACAACAATTTCCTTGTTGTGAAAACTGCGGGGGCCCTCATGAGACTTTTTCAATTCATGTCAACCGATGAACCAAAATTTCTATAATTCTAATTCTTCCGGTTTTTGACCAAATCAACCCCGCGCAGTAATCGACGATCAATCAACCCTCCTAAAAGAGATAAGATCGATGACTTAAAAACAGTGATAGCAAATCCTATTGTAAATAATGAGTCAACGACGTGAGCAAGAGGCTATTCTTTTACAAGATGAGGAAAAACAAGAATTGTTAGCTGAAGAACAGGCAGCTAATCCTTCCGAGCCTTTCATACCCACTCATATTTTTACAATGCTGACTGTGATAATATTAGCACTCCGTCTACTACTTATACTATTCATTTAACCAAAAGTTATACTATTATTACTAATCCTTCCAAGCCTACGCGGCGTATCTATCATAATCACGACATTTTCTATGATGGTGATAACGACGAGGAACTTTTTCCAGATGAAGTTAAAAGAATTCAACAAATTCTTGAAAGGACTTCATTTGATGCAATCACACCCGACTTTTTGATTATGAACTCTCTAAGTATGGGGGATGAGCGTCTTAGCACTATTCCGAAAACGGAATCGGACGAATTAATAAAGTCTAGTGTTGAGAACCTTGTCCCAACCCCAAGTGAGTCCAGGGATTTATCCAAGGATTTATCCGATATTGAAAGTGAGTGTAATGTGCCCGTTTGTGATGATTTTACGACTTTCTCTAATCTTCTCTTTGATTTTGGCAACGATTTTTCCTCTAGTGACGACGAGTCATTTTCTGATGAGGACGTTCCGAAAGAAAATTTCAAAATTTTTTCGAACCCTCTTTCTGATGAAGAAATCATTTCTACTAAGATAGATCTGCATCACTTTAATGCCGAGTCTGATCTTATAGAGTCCTTTCTTAATCGAGACACTTTGATTATTTCTTCTCCTAAGTTTGAATCTCTTCTCAAGGAGTTCTCCGGTGAACTCGGTCATATCAATTTGATTCCTCCAGGAATTAATGAAGCCGACTTTGATCCTGAGGAAGAAATTCGTCTTGTTGAGAAATTATTGTATAAAAATTCATCTCCTCGACCTCCGGAAGAATTCAATTCTGAAAATTCTAATGCTATAATTGAATATTTCTCTCCATCTCCTATCCTCGTTGAGGATAGTGACTCTCTTATGGAGGAGATCGATTTATTTCTTACTCTGGATACACCGATGCCACCGGCATTGAGAAATGATGCATGACTCTGAAGGGATATCCTTTTTCCTAGAAGAAATTAATTAGCAATGTTTTCCCCTTCACATCCCTGAAAATTATTCATTTCATTGATGATCCATCATCCCTCTTCTGCCTACAAAACCCATCGGAAGATAAGAAATTGATCCCTGATAGACCGGATTTTGACAGGCAAAGTGGAGTGTGGTAATATTTCTGAACGTTATGTTCAAAAGTGCCTAATGTTTTAGACCACCCTTCACACCATTTACACAAATGTTTGACTCTTTCCTTCCATTTTTCATCCTAAAATGTTGACAAAGTTTTTTTCAACATGGAATATCTTGCTTCTAAGATTAGGAGAAATCTCCTCATCACATAATCTCATCAGGGGCTTTAAAGCTTTCCATGGGTCATTTCTAATTTTTCAGAAAGCCCATTATGATCTATGGAGGGGAACATCCTATCTTGGATGTATCCTTATCTCCATTTCTATCGCTCATTGACCAACTCAAATATGGATCGAGTCAGGCTCAAGACTCGGTTTTTTAACAAAAATAATCGCTTCGTTAGGTGCAACCCATGTTATTTTCTAACATAAAATATAATATTATTAATGAAATAAGTTGGTGTCGTTAGGAGGTTCGCCTCGTCGCTTTATCTCGGTGTTTCGTGTTTTATGATTATGTTCAATGATTGCCCCGGATTATAAGCCTCTCATGCTCGTTGTTTTTGACCTTCGTTCACATCGAGCTTCAATCCTTAGCATGATTTATGGGAATCCAATATCCAACCTTATCGACCTAACGTTTATCTTTAAGCATACTTAATAAACGGCTTTAGATTTATGTAGAGACCCTCCTTAAAACATTGAGGACAATATTTCGTTCTAGTATGGGGGGATCTATCGATTTGATTGTGTCTGCAGTCGTTGTTTTCACGTAATCCCATTTTTACCGACCAAAAAACCAAAAAAATGAAAAATTTTTAAAATTATTTTCAAAAAATAAAATAAATGTTTTAGACAAAAATGTTTGACTTCCTAGTCTGGGTAGAATAAGAATAAATTATTGACTCGATCGAGCTGTGAATGAGCATCTAGCATTGCCCTTACCTTTTAGACTAAGCATTCTGTGCGAACTTTAATCAAGATTTTAAAATTGTCGAAGAACGAGAAATATAAGTTGAATATAATTGGATTTAGCACAAAGGATCAGTTGGAAATCTTTAAGAGCTCATAATGTAGTATTTTGTGCTTTTTCCTCCTAAAATAAAAAAATAGCTCCTAATCCTGACTAATAAATACATGCTTCCTTTTCGAAAATTAAACTTAAATGAACAATATTTTGAAATCAAAATTTATTTAGTCTTAGTTCAAATTTATACTTAAATTTTCCAAAAAGAAATTTTCTCTATATATCGTAAAAAAAGAAAAATGAGGTAATAATAATAATAAAACTGTGGGTTGATAAAAGTTTGCTGCATCTTGTCGGCTCACAACCGATGTTGCAGCCTTCTAAATAAGGCCCATAGTAAGAATAATAATCTGAGACTCATAAAAGTTTGCTGCATCTTACCGGCTCACAACCGATGTTGCAGCCTTCTAAAAGGTCGAGGATTTCCTTAGTTTAAAGGATGTATAATTACATTAAGTATAATATACGTGATTTAATAAATATAGGGAAAATCTCTTTTTCTTAAATTTAAATATGCTTTTGAACTAAGACTATTTCTTTTAAGTTGTGGTTTTTCTAAATAAATTATGTATAAACGGGAAATCCAAGGGTTTTGAAACCGAAGGTCCGTGAGTCTCGATACTAGTCTCTGTGGGGTGTCAAAAGCCTGGTCACTTAGCCGCAAGGTTGGGATGTGCCGAGACGAAAGTCGCTACATGGGATGATCTCGCCTTCAAACTCATTACTTTTTGGTAGAACGTGAAGCATAGAAATTTTGCAAAACGATTGATCTATGGTTGAAATTCAAAATAGCACATTCACCTAATATATAATAATTGTCGGGAGTGAAAAGTTTCACAAGTTACAAGTATGAGTAGTGTTAGCATCTTGACTTATATTTAACGGTGATTTCGTTTTTAAGCTTAGTTTGGGACAAGTGAAAAATCGGGGACGATGAATTTATCCTTTTTGGGCATTTTAGGATTAAAGTGCTTCTTATTCTGTGACCCTTAAAGTTATGAAAATAACGAAAGTCCATACATTCTAGTTAGTTGCTTAAAAAGAAAAGTATAAAAAATGAGAAAAATAAAAAAATACAAAAATATGTGTGGTAATAAGTATAAATATTTAAAAATAGTCAAAACGAGGCTTTCCAAAACTAATGATTCTTTAATTCCCCTTGATGAATACTTAGCTACTTTTCGAGTATGGGGGATTTTGGTATGTGCTTAATTACACATACCTTTTACCTATAAAAACGAGCCTAAATGACCAAAAACGGACATAAAATGCCAAAAATATGTGTGTTTTGCTATTTATGATGTGCAGGTAACGAATATTCACTAAAGGACAAAAACAAAGCCAAAACTAACAAAACCGAGCACGAGAATAGATAGAGCGTGAAAAGTCAAAGTCAAAGTCAAGTCAAAAAGTCAACAAGTCAAAGACAAAGCCAAAAACGAAGAAATCTTAAATGGATCAACCCGCACCCAAGTTAATGGGCCGGGTCAGCCCATTAATCATCAATCATATGCCTTAAGCCTTTTAGCCTTTATAAAAAGCCCAAATCCCAAAACCATATCACACGGCCCAAACTTTAAGCCCAAACCCACTAAACCTTAACCCCGTTAACCCTTAACCATACACCCTAAACCTTTTACAGAGTTAGTCCTTAGGGACTAACACTGCTAGTCCTTAGGGACTAACAAAGTTAGCCCCTGCATCCCTTAACCCTTAACACCCTTAGTCCTTTTTCCCCTAACTCCCGTTAAATATCAAACAAATAGTACCCAAATCTATTTCTCGCCCAAACCTACTATTCATTCATCCCTGTGACCTCTCACCTCGACATCTGCTCCAACAAACAAATCCATCACTTTCCCACCTTGTCCCACACCATAAACTGCTAATTACACCTTGGCAATCCTCTCATTTCTCATTCGTTGATGAGTCAAGGACCAAATTCAATGGCTATGATTCAAGAACTTGGAGCCAAAGCAAAATGGATGGCTTAGATGATGACTTGAAGCTCCTCACACAAGAAGCACCACACTTAATTCCCTCTCAGAAAACTTGCAATAAGCCAAGACCCAAGACTTCTTGGAGTTTTTTCTCATATAATTAAGGAATTTGTAAGTCAGAAAGGGATCTAGTTTTTATCTTTTCAGCTTATATTAAGTTTAGCTTATTGTGCTTTTTAAAAGTCTTGTAATGTTTTCCTAAGTTTAATGAAAAGTTAAGGCTTTATGTTTAAATTATGTGTTTTTTTAAAGTTCATGTTCCACTGTTTTTTAAAAGTATTTTATAATCTCTTATAAGCTTTAATTTACTTACCTAAGTTGTTTTACTTAAGCACTATAAACTTTTCCATAGTTTATAGTGTTTAAGCCCTTTTACTAAAAAAATCACTCAAAAAGCTATTTTGGATGACAAGCCAGACTGGGAAGGGCTTGTAGGTTTTAACTAGCTTGTTTTAAACAAGCTAGAGCTTGTAGACAAAGCTCTTAAGAGCTTAATTACCCTTGTTTAGAGCAAAATCGGGTACGATAATCAGAACGGAGAACAAAAAATCCGTAGATTATTCTATGGTCTTCTCATTCTATGATCCCAATATTAAAAAATAAAGGAAGTCAAACAAATCGAGAAAAGAAAAGGAAAATCCAAAAATATTAGGGATAGTTAGTGTATGAATAAAAAATGGTGACAAACGGGACTTGTCAAAGCTTTTGATTCATTAGTTTTTCCCTTGACGAACACTTGCTTACTTTTCAAAGTTATTATTGAAGTGGGATTGTGAAACTTAGTTACCGTAATGTTTACGTCATAACATTGGCGTGAGGACACGCAATACCATTAGTATAGGGGGATTTTGGTATGTGCTTAATTACACATACCTTTTTAACCTTTAAAAACGAGCTAAAATAACCAAAACGACCGTTAAAATGCCAATATTACCTTTGTTTTTGGCTAATTGTTGTTGTGCAGGAACGGATAACAAGAAAGGACGAAAAACGAAGCCAAAACGACAAAAACTGGTTCAGAAATGGAAAAGCAAGAAAAAGACAAAGTCAAAGTCCAAGCCCAAGCCTGAAAAAGTCAACCCAAGTCAACCCTGACAAATCCAAAAGTCAACATGTGAAGAAATATAAGTTTGAGGGTTAAAATTGCCAAAACCCTAAACTTATATTTAAAGAGGAAAAGAAGAAAAATAAAGACAAGGGGGAAAGCTGCCTAAATGCCAAAGTATACTTCCAAGACCTAATCTGTCAAGTCCAAAGAGTTATAACCACCAAGGACGTGTACTAAAATTGTTGTTATAACCCTTGGGGACTTGTTTTGCCAAGTCCCCAAAGTTATTTAACCACAAGGACCATGGATGCAATCAAACATATAACCTTGGAGGGCCATTTTTGCCAAATGGGCAAACTTGTGCCCTGTCACCCCCAACCTTTATAAACTTTTGTTTCCCGCCATTTTCAATCCCAACGAACTCACGGGGTAACCACCCCTCTTTTATCCCATAACCCCAATTCCACCATGGTCAAACCTCCCCCTCCTCCTCCACTAAACTTTCCCAGCTGTAAGATTGCCAAGTTGGCAATCCCACAACTCCCCAAGCTCATTTCGACGGTATAGATGATCCAAACAAGAACCAAGAAAGATTGAAGGCCAAGATTGTTTGCACTTTACACTCTCACAACAAACACAACTCACTTGTTGTGTCTACAAAGAAACACAAATGCAAGAAGACAAAAAAAGAGAAGCCCTAGTCGTTTTTTTTCTATATAAATGAATGTAAAGCCATTGTGGCTGGGAAGTAGTTTTTTAAGTAGCTTTAAGTGTAGTTCTAATATAGTTTTAAAGTTTTCAGTTTAAGTTCTTTTATGTACTTGCATTTCACAGTTTTAATGAAAAATTCAGCCGTTTTTATAATTGTGTTCTAAGTTGCAAATTGCCTTCTTAAAATCTTTTAAGCTCTCAATATAAGCTATCTCTATAACCTATTCAACATTTTTATGCAAAACTTTAAGGAAAACTCAAAAAAGGAGCAAGATACTGTTGGATTTAAGCAAGCTAAGGATGAATAAGCTATTATGGATGGCTTATTAGGTTATGGTTTTAAAAAAAAAAAAGGCCACCTTTCCTTTTGGGGAAAAGGATTTTAGAAAATAAATAAGCCCCCCCCCCCCCCCCCTTTTTTTATTATATTTTTTTAGGCCCCACACCATCAAAGAGTCCTTATGAACAAAGGATCAAAAAAGGGAGGCCCCCCCCTTTTTTTTTTTTTTCCCCACAAAAATTACGTGATTTAACGTAATAATTAAAATTAAAAGCAAACGCGTACGAGAAAAAAAAATAGTGAATTAAATGACGTCGTTTATTGATCAAAACTACGAATTGTTACAAATGAACCCGAGGTGACAAAGGATACGGTGCAACCAAGCACCGAAAACATCCAACCTCCGATGGTCCAAACTAATGACCAAATTTGTAAAACCTAAAAATCTCAACAAATGTGAAATTACCAAAATACCCCTAATGCAAGAAAATCTATAAAAGTTTAAATAAATTTCAGTTTAATTATAGAAATTATGAAAATACAATATTTAGCAATTATGAAAATAATTATGAAAATTTTTGTAAGGTTGAAATACTTTATGTTATACAAGGAAATTAATTAAAATTATTATAGGTATATATGCCGAATTTATATATGTATTTAATTAATTTATATATTACAAAATTAATTAAATAAAATATGGATAAATATATAATAATTATGTAAATGATAAAATCTGAATTAATACTCTTTGAAAGCCCATAGGACTCGGCCAAAATTGTTGTGTATATCTTTTTTTCATTTTTCATTTGTACATTCTTCAAAACAAATACCACCGAACCCTAAATAAATTAAGTGGCGTCACACAGGAATTTTCAAAGACTTGTGAGATTTTTATAAGATTAATTGAAGGTTAAGGAGTGTGGGAAAAATAGTGGGAAGATTGGGGAGTGCTTGATTCGATTTTTGGTATTGTTTTGGATTCGAAAATCACAACCGGGTGCATAAAATCATAAAATCATCAAGGGCCATCAAAGGTAATTTTATAACTTATGTTTCATCATATTAATATGTTATATACCTGGGAAAAATGTTCATCCACTTTATTTTGATTTTATAAATTGAAACATATTCAAAACCCTAATTTAGAAATGAAAATGAAATCGGCATATAAAATAATTGTAAAATTTAAAATAATTGTAAAAATAATTGCATAATAAATTTTACAATTATTTTATATGCCGATTTCATTTTCATTTCTAAATTAGGGTTTTGAATATGTTTCAATTTATAAAATCAAAATAAAATGCATGGACATTTTTCTTATGCATAGATCGAATTTATATGATGAAAAGTGAGTTGTAAAAATACCTTGGATGATCCTTAGTGATTTTATGATTTTATGAACCCGGTTGTGATTTTCGAACCCAAAACAATACCAAAAATCGAATCAAGCACTCCCCAAGCTTCCCACTATTTTTCCCACACTCCTTAACCTTAAAATCACCCAAGAAAAATCGTGCAAGCCCTGGAAAATTCTTTTGTGCCGCCACTTGATTTTTTTAGGGTTTCGGTATTTGTTTTTTAAGTGATTTAGCAAATGAAAATGAATTAAAAGATAATAATAGGTATATGCCGAGTTTAGGGCCTTTAAAATTGAACAAAATCTGATTTTAAACTTTGCCTCATTTATTTTACCATTATCCTAATTATTTTATATTAATTTGTAAAGTTATAATTTAATTAATACATATATTTCGGCATAAGTATTTATACAAAATTATTAATTAGTTTTCTTACATAACATAAAGTATTTTAATCTTACAAAATTTTCATAATTGCCATATTTTGTATTTTTATAATTTCTAACCCTTAAATGAATTTTATTTAAGCTTTTTATGAAATTTTCTTGCATTAGGGGTATTTTGGTAATTTTACATTTGTTGAGATTTTTAGGTTTTACAACTTCTTCCCCTCTAAAAAAAATTTTCGTCCTCAAAAATTGAAATGAACCGGAATGTAAACGAAATGAGAACAAAACAAAAACATACCAAACTAGACAAAGAAATGAGGATAACTAGCTTGCATAGACTCTTCGGTCTCCCAGGTAGCCTCACGCTCTGGGTGATTCTTCCAAAGAATCTTTACAAAAGGAATAACTTTGTTTCTCATGACTCTCTCTTGACGATCCAGAATGGATTCAGGTTCCTCGGACAAAGACATATCAGGCTGAATCTGATCAAAAGGATAAGATGCGACATGCAATGGATGATAATGGTATCCCCTCAAAAGAGATACATGAAAGACATCGTGAACGTGCGATAACTGCGGAGGAAGCGCCAGACGATACGAAACCTCTCCAATACGTTCCAAAATCTCAAACGGACCAATGAATCGAGGACTAAGCTTGCCCTTGATCCCAAAACGTTT
>BQNB010028647.1:0-56456 GCA_026074375.1 Tanacetum coccineum
ATAATACGCACACTATTTAAGCTAACACACTAAATTGTTTTGTATATCAAATTAACACATTTCTGAATATGTTAGACTCTTAAGCACACGTGTATTTCTAAGCAATCATTATAACAAAGAGACACAATTTATTCGTGTAGTATGAAACGAACAACGGACCAAATAAATTAAGAAAATAAACCACTAATCACTAGATCCACCTGAGGCTTTTGATACTAATTGTAGGATCCCAATATTTCACACAAATAGATCTAGAGAGAGAAAGTTAGAGAGAGAGAGATGGATGGAGAGAATATGTAAAACACACTAAAGAGTGTGTGTAAAATGATTTCTTCCAACACCCTCTCCATGTGTGGAGAGGGTTTAAATAGTGTTTACACGCCCCATAAAACGGGCTATGGTGTGGGCTTACAGTGGGTAAAGACCCGGCCCAACACCATAAATCATACGATTACTGTACCCACTACGAGCTATGCTAAATAAGAAATACATGGGGTGACCGAGTCTTTTTTCTTAATCCTAACAAAACCCGATAACACGTAGTTTGGTGGCAACATGTAATAAAGAGTAGTGAATTGTCTTGGTATTTTCCATTTTAGATAGCTAACCATATCTTCAAAATCCATTTGAAGAATGTGAATATTCAGTAAAGAACCATGTTGGTAGGTTAGGGGGTTAAGTTTAAATTCTAAATTGTGGTTTACATCAAACTTGAAAGTAGTATTTGATGAAGTCGACATCTTTGGAATGTAAGAAGTGTTAATTGAAATCAATGTGTTGAAAATATGTAGTCTTCCCTCTGTTTATAGCACTTCTAGCATATCCCTTTAGCTTTTGATCTATTAAGTTATTGGCAATGCGAATTGCATCTTGAAGTTTAGTGGGTTCAGTAGCGATAACATTCCCCTGAAAATGATTCAGGTCAAACCACCAATGAATCTCTCACTATTTTTCCTCCTCACATTGGAGAACCATTCTAGTACAGAACAGTACCAGTTCCTGAAACCTTCTAGTATAAGCAGTTAAGTCATTTCCTTTCACAACTAAGTTCCATAACTCGGTTTCCATCTTCTGGATCTCGTTTCTTGGACAGTACACCATTGTCATCAGCTTCATAAGCTCTGCCCAACTCATGGCATAGGCGGCCTCAATCCTAATTGTTCTCTTATGGGAGTTCCTGACCACCATGTTCAATGGCACTGGAATCGACGTGCACGTAGCATATTCATTCAACTTGGTACTCTCTGTACCAGTACGAGTTAGACCCAACAACTCCTTCTTTCCCTTAAGCTAAGGGGTTGTCACTTCCGGAAAGTCGTGATATGTGCTACTCTCAAGCAACATGCACAAGAATCCTTCCAGGATTTTTAATGGAACCAATTTCCACCTCCGTTCCCATTACCATTCCATTTGCCTCTCTACTTCCTATTTCCTCCATTTCCATATCCTCTAATTCCATTATTACTTGTCCTATCACCCCCACCCACCTATAAGGGGTTCAAGGTTTCTAGCGGCATTCGCAGCTCTCCAATGCTCTGCCAATTGCGTCATTGTTCGAACATTCCTTCTCGTGTCCTATGATGCTCCCTGAGATTAGGTGTATGCATTGTCCCTACAACATAACAATACACAACACGATGAAATTTCATGTGATATAGATTGTTGAATGGGTTATTCAAATAAAATAACAAGTCTCATTATACGGAAATACATGATCACAATAACTTCGTGATAATGCCATAATTTAGTAATAATATAGCATGCAACGAGCAAAAGAAAATATATCATTAAGTCAAGAATATCAAACATAGAATAGTAATCATTGATATACATACATCAAAACTAATGGTAACAGACATTTTAAGGTGTTATTGATAATTTTCTTAATAACACAAATGTCAGTATTTTATATCTCAACACCAAGTATGTTAAAGGTTGAGAGAAGGTTGAAGAACATTGTCATCAAGTATATTTGTACACTGACTTAATGTATTATGTTACTTATGATAGGTTTATCACCCAAGCTCTTATTCGAGTATAATTACCGGTATGGGATTATTTGATAACCTTACAATCAAGGATCCTACTTGTGTTCTTCACATTATGTTAAAGGTTTGCTATTCTCATTATTGTGCACATTACGAGATCTTATGAGCAAACAACTTATGGTGGATCATGCGAATGGTTTTATTTTATTACCATCATGTTTCTTTTTTCCATTCATATTCATTATGGCTTATGATAATCATTCTTCATTTAGAAGAGCTAATTGTATAATCGGTAGGGGTCCTGCATTAACTGTGATGCAAGTGATTATGCTGTTTTGCATTAGCAATTTTACTTGATCGTGATGAACTTATTAAATCAACAACTTGGCCAATATTAACTAGTACAAAGCATAAATAGGTATACGGACAAGTGGGAGAATGTTAGCAAATATCCTATTTCGGTATTGGATATTTCTCTATAATTGTGTCCTAACCTATTTAATGCATTAGTATATTTGTACATTATATATTGTTGATTTATATGGGTAATATTATGAGTAATTAAATAATATTTAGTTACCATAATGAAGCTCTATAAGATATTGTATCATGATGGGAGATCAAATATCCTTATATAATGTCTAGGTAATGTATTATGGTAATGATTTCATAATCATAACCTAATTAGAAGTTGATCCCTGCTTGACCTCTCTTATAAATAGAGGATTATTCACTTCATAAGAAACATAAAAATACACACAAACATTACGATCCATCACTAAGAAGAGAGGATTAAGTAGAAGATCTCCATCCTACACGCGTTCTTCATTCATGGTGATATCATCTCTCGTATCAAGTAAGTTTTAATATTATGCTTAATATTATTTGATCGTTCATATTATGATTATATGTTTCTTAGGATAAATTAATCAACTTGTGGCATCCGAGCATGGTTTATCAATCATAATATGTAACGATGTTAGTATTAATGATATACGATATTATGGCCATCATTTATGATATTATGGTCATCACTTACTAACTCTCTGTATGAGAAATCAAATGTAGAGTTTGTATTCTTTTTTTTTAATCTTTACTAAAAGAAGTTAATGTATTTTTTTTAATGATGGAGAAATAATATTACATATATGTGTAAAATTTTAATGAGTTCATGATTGATTTTACATGTATTGGAAAATCTTATGTTTTATTGACATGTAATCATTGATTAATTTTAATGCCATCATAAATATACTGTTTTTGTGACGTGAATTTGGTCACAATTAAATGATAAGATTTATTATGTGATAAACAAAATATTTGCTACCTTTGTCAATTAAATCACTCAAGTTCAAAAAGATAAGAAATTTGTTGTACTCGTTATGTTAAGAGTATATTAATGCTCTAATATTGTTTTATAGACGGTTTGTTAACATGTCTTGAGATGTAATATATCAACTCATAATGAAGAACATAACATTAAGTAGTGTTTTTAGAAGCAAACTTTACGTGTCCTTTTTTAAAAATTGGTAAAAGACTGTACCCTAAGGGTAAAATCAATGCTAACATGAAGTTCATTAACTTGTGTTGCATGGTTCGTGTTTGTCTATGTTAAAACGTTAAAAAATTAAAGACTATAGTTTATATGATCTCATTGACTTATGTTGCGCATACCCACAAAACCTCATTGATGCGGTTTCAACTTCTAGTCAAACTCAAAATGCATAGTCAAAGCAAGACATTAATTTTCTTTAATTTTATTTAAGTTTGATAATAAATTGCGATTAGGATAGTATTTAATTTCTAATTAGTTATAAATTTAGAGAAAATGAAAGGTCTCCAAGGAGAAATGAAGGCGAAGAGTCAGAATATCCGTTCTTTGAGGGTGATGGTTCATCTTGTCACACCCCCAAACGGGCCCTAGTCGGAATACATGTCCGGAGGCGTGACGCTCCTGGTTATCTCAAGTATAAAGCATAAAGAATGATCTCTAAGGGTACGTTTTGAAAATAAACACCGTTGCGTAAATTTAAAATAATAATAAGTTTTACATCGATCAAATTAAAAGGATTTAAAAGACAATACGCGGAAGCTTAAATGAGTTCAACAACGGTATTTAAAGACATAGATAAATCTCTGGTAAACCGGTAGAAGCAAATAGACTTCACATAAGTCAAGAAACGACATCCATGCTAAGCACCTGACAAAAACATGCTTAAAACGTCAACATAAAGTTGGTGAATTCATAGGTTTAGTTCAAACGTTGTTATAGTGGACCACAAGATTTCTAAACGTATGCGACAGTTATAATAAATATAACTTCACATAAAGAGGTATTTACGTTGCACTAAGCTCATAACACCGAAGCTAATTCCGAACGTAGCATATAACATGCCAAATAATTGCTTGCCCTTCCAGGTGTCCGACCAAAGACCACATAACTAGATTTGACATGACATATATCCGTTAGTCCTTGGACAACTCGAACTGATGAGCGCTACTCACCTGGATAGGGATAATTACTCTCAATAGATCTATTTATTCACTCGCTCTCCCTCAACCGGTCCTCCGGTCAAGAAATTAATAGTTCATGATAGTTCAGGCAAATAGTGGTCTAAACGCTACTTAGGCAACACGTAAACAGGGAAAACTCACGTATAGTACTTGTGTCTAGTTTTAAAAACAAGCAATGTTTTTCACCCCAAGTTATAAAACATTTATTCAAAACAATTAAAAGAGTGGGCCTATGAACTCACCTTGATGATAAGGTAAAGAGTATACGTCAAAAGTATGGTCACTTAGAACGAACGGTGGTACACGGGTATGACCTAGAAGAATATGGGTTTCGATTTAGACTCGAAAGGTTAACGAATGTGATTGATGCATGAACGTTTATTATTCATTTTTGGTAAACGTTATTTGTGTATTAAAAACGTTAGTGATCGGTTTTTATAAAATGTTTCAGGTTGTAAGTAAGTACGTATATAATATTATATTAATTATATAAATATAATATTATATTATTATTATCGTATAAATAACTTGTTATTTATGATTTGACATGTCCAATTCGTTAAGTAATATAGTCAAAACATTTTATTATTTATGTTTTCAAAATAATTTCTAAGTATAAGATTTTTACAAAATTTCGGCATGACCCGTTCGTGTTTACTCATTTTCCAAAGTCATAGACTTTATCAAAAACCAATTTCAAACCACAAGTTATATTTTACAAACTTAATGCAATTGTTTTCCATTTAAATCAAATCCAACGAGTTACTAAAACTCTTATTGGGCTTTTAGGCCCAACAAGCCTTTAAAATGCTAACGTACAAAATAAATAAATTCGATATACTAAAAAGATAACAAACAAGTTCTAGGTTCATCAATAAGCTACCACAAGCTCATAATAAGCCAAGACAAATAAGTCGAACCCATAAGCTTATGTAAAAGCTTAGTCCGTGGGTTGATGTTATAAGTGACGTAGGCTTTAGGCCTATTAAGCCTTATTTGAGCTTATTGGTTAAGTCAAATAAGCTTAATGTTGTACCCTTCCAAAAATAAGCTAGAAATAAGCATATAAATATCAAGGTACAAGAAATAAGCTTGAGAAATATTTCTTTATGTTGTCCTATGTCACACGTGTACATATATATTTTAACAAGCTCTAAAATAATCAAACAAGCTCTCAAATAAGCTCATAAATATAGGCCGAATGAAATAAGCTTAAAAGTACAAGTGTTATTACATGAAAATAACTACGATCACAAAACTATGATTTCTTTCTGCTCCTTTTTATAATATTCGAACCATATGTAAACCCTTTTAGGGTTTATGTATTTTCAAAATCATTCTTTTTACAAATAAGTTGTACAACAAATATTTATGCATCAAGAAGAGTAGAAAAATACAGGTTATTTGAGGATTTGAAGACTTACAAAGAAAAATGATTTTTAGAGATGAAAAAAGATCAAGAACAACCCAAATGTTGTTTGTTTTATACCCGAGTGATCTTAAATGATCAAACCTTCAATTTGTCTTCAAATATAAATGATCAAAGATGGAAAATGTAAAGATTTTGAGAGAGTGTGTGTTGGTTCGTGTGTTTTAGAGAGAGAGAGAGTGCAAGAAAAATGATTTTGTGTGTGTAGGATGAAAATGAATAATGATGAATGAATGTTTACTCAAGTTATATGGCAAGATTGCACACATATACATACATACATGCATGTGCCAACGGTTGGAGGGGGGACAAGAAAAGGGGACCAAAACGATCCACCTATCACACACTACATGGTACAAGGTTGTTCCAAATAAGATGGAAGTTTGTCTAGGCATTTAAATGATCAAAATGGCATCTCTATGATGCACATGTATGTTTGGACGTGTATATGAGCCACAAGGGGGGACCAAATGGTCTTCCTATCAAGATCCACTTAGTACTAGTCCTTTATTCACATTTCATGCAAGCTTGTCTAGGAAATGTTCAAAATTTGAATCCATTGTATGCACATACATACATAGCCGGTTATATAAGACCAAGGTGGGACCAAATGTCTTCCAACTTTCTAGGAAGGCTAGTGCTCACTTATGAATTAATTTCCAAAGGTCTTGCATGCATAACATAGTATAGTTAAATTCCACGGAACCCGAAAATAACGAAACGAGTAACGACATCACGAAAAATTACGAAAATTTAAATAATGCCTTAAAACATAAAAACGTGGCTATTGACAAAATACTACGACATTTGGTGCCCCGGTTCGCTCCCGGTGATGATTTTCAGATAATAATGAAACGACTTCCCGGTTAAACGGTAAAGCTAAACGAAACTTTTAAAAATTCAAATTTCTACACGAAAATGGCTAATTTATTAAACGGAAATTCTCGAGTTGTCACATTCTTTTCCCGTTAAAGAAGCTTTGTCCTCAAAGCTTAGGACGCAACCTCTGCAGCGGGTGCAGAGTTGGTGAAAAGGTGCGGGTATTTCTTTTGCATTTGGTCTTCACGTTCCCAGGTGAACTCAGGACCTCTCCTAGAGTTCCAGCGCACTTTGACAACCGGAATACGACTCTGCTTCAGACGCTTGACCTCACGGTCCATGACCTCGACAGGTTCTTCGATGAAATATAATTTGTCGTCAACTTGGATCTCATCCAATGGTATAGCAAGCGGTTCATCAGCCATGCATTTCTTCAGCTTCGAGACGTGAAATGTACTATGAACTCTACTCAACTTCTCTGGGAGTTCTAGACGATAGGCAACGGTTCCTACTTTGTCAATGATCTTAAATGGTCCAATATAACTAGGATTCAACTTTCCCTGTTTGCTAAAACGTATCACTCCTTTCCAAGGAGACACTTTCAACATGACCTTATCTCCTACTTGAAACTTAAGAGGTTTTTGTCGTACGTCGGCATAACTCTTTTGACGATCACGGGCGGCTTGGATACGGCTCTTGATTTGAACTATTTTCTCGGTTGTCTCGTGGATGACTATCCCCAACTTCAGCCCAGCAGATTGGTGATCGACACTTGCGCCCATACAACGCCTCGAATGGAGCAGCCTTAATACTGGTATGGTAACTATTATTGTACGAAAATTCTACCAACGGTAAGTGTTTATCCCAACCTTTTCCAAAGTCGAGTACACAGGCACGTAACATGTCCTCTCGAACATCCATGAATGATCTCTTTCAACGCGACCATCGGTCTCTGGATGGTAAACTGTACTCATATCCAATCGAGTACCTAATGCTTTATTAAGGGACTTCCAAAAATGTGACATAAATTTCCCATCACGATCAGAGATGATCGAAACTGGCACTCAATGCTTTGAGACTACTCCCTTCAAGTATAGTCTTGTTAACTTCTCTAACGTGTCATCTTCTCGCATAGGCAAGAAATAAGCAGACTTAGTGAGACGATCAACGATTACCCAAATCGTGTCTTGACCAGTTGTTGTCTTCGGCAATTTATTCACAAAGTCCATTGTTATATTCTCTCATTTCCATTGTGGAATTCCTAGTTGAACCAACAAACCTGATGGTTTTTGGTATTCTATCTTAACCATAGCACATGTTAAGCACTTGCTGACATAAGTGGCAATTTATGCCTTCATGTTGGGCCACCAATACAGCTTCTTAAGGTCTTGGTACATCTTGTCCGATCCAGGATGGATGGAATACTTTGACTTATGCGACTCATGCATAATCAAGGCCCTCAACTCTCCGAAACACGGAATCCAACTTCGTTTGTTCAAACATAACGTTCCGTCAGCACGAGGTTCTAACTTGTTAATCATGCCATGCAAATCTTCGTTGATGAAGTTCTCTTCCTTTCTGGCTTCCGATTGAGCACTCAAAATCTGCTTAGGAAGGTTTAACCCTATAGTCATAACTAAGGCTCGAACTCGTAGCGGCTTACTTCTTTCCTTTCGACTCAGGGCATCAGCCACCACGTTCGCCTTTCCTGGATGATATCGAATCTCACAGTCGTAGTCGCTCAACAACTCTAACCAACGTCGTTGTCTCATATTCAGCTCCTTCTGATCGAGAATGTGTTGCAAACTCTTGTGATCAGTGAACACAACGCACTTTGTACCGTACAGGTAGTGTCTCCACATCTTCAAGGCAAACACTACTGCACCAAGCTCTAGGTCGTGTGTGGTATAGTTCTTCTCGTGAACCTTGAGTTGGCGGGATGCGTAGGCTATGACCTTCTCCCTCTGCATCAAAACCGCGCCCAACCCTTTATGTGAGGCATCGCAATATACCACGAAGTTCTCACTTCCCTCAGGTAAAGCCAAAATCGGTGCACTACACAATTTCTGCTTCAACAACTGAAATGCAGCCTCTGCCTTTTCTCCCCAATCAAACTTCACACTTTTCTGAGTCAGTTTCGTCATAGGTCTAGCGATTTTTGAAAAACCTTCGATAAATCGTCGGTAGTAACCAGCCAAACCTAAAAATTGACGGATCTCGGTTGGTGTCTTGGGTGACGCCCAATCCTTGATTGCCTCAATCTTCGCGGGATCAACGTGAATGCCTTCACTATCAATCACGTGACCAAGAAATTATACCTTCGACAGCCAAAACTCACACTTTGAGAACTTGGCGTACAATTCCTCCTCCTTCAATAACTTCAAAATCAACTTAAGGTGTCCTTCGTGCTCCTTTCTGCTCTTGGAGTAGATCATAATATCATCAATAAACACAATCACGAATCTATCCAGATACGGTTTGCACACCTGATTCATCAAATCCATGAATACTGCCAGTGCGTTAGTTAATCCAAACGGCATTACTTGGAACTCGTAGTGTCCATAACGAGTCATAAATGCTGTCTTTGGAATGTCTTCCTCACGAACTCTGAGTTGGTGATAACCAGACCTCAGATCGATCTTCGAGTAAACTCTTGATCCTTGTAATTGATCAAACAAATCGTCAATTCTCGAAAGTGGGTATCGATTCTTCACAGTAAGCTTGTTTAGTTCACGGTAGTCGATACACATCCGAAAAGAACCATCTTTCTTCTTGACAAACAAAATTGGTGCTCCCCAAGGTGAGGAACTCGGTATTATAAATCCTCTGTCAAAAAGTTCTTGCAACTAAGTAGACAACTCTTGCATTTCGGCTGGTGCTACTCGATACGGGGCTCGTGCTACAAGTGAAGCACCAGGGACTAAGTCGATTTGAAATTCAACTTGTCGAGCAGGCGGTAGACCAGGCAAGTCTTCTGGAAAGACTTCCAAAAATTCCCGTACGATTGACACGTCTTCAAGTCACTTCTCCTCCGACTTATCATCAGCCTTCTTGGATGTAACCTGCACTAGGTAGACTTGACATCCCTTCTCAATATACTTCTGGGTCCTCGTACACAATATGATGTTTAGCTTACTTCCTCTGTCGCAATTATCACCTCGGATTATTAACACCTCATCTTCATAAGGAATACGGACGACCTTCTCGTCACAAACGATCAACGCATGGTACTTCGCCAACCAATCCATACCGATGATGACATCGAAACTACCAAATTCTACGGGCATTAGATCTATGTCGAACGGATGACCTAACAATTCTAACGTGCAACCTCTAAGAACGATATTTGTTTCTGAAATTCTTCCATCGGCAAGTTCTATGGCATAACTAGTGTCTAAAGTGGATGGTGCAACATCAAGCAAAGCACTAAAAGTAGATGACACAAAACTTTTATCGGCGCCCAAATCGAATAACATAGTAGCATAGTAGTTATTGAGAAGAAACATACCCGTGACAACGTTAGAATCAGGGTTTGTTCCTCCTCCACCAATGGCGTAGGCCTTTGCTATAACTCTGTTACCTCCAGTCTGGTTTCCAGTCTTGTTTCCATTCTTGTTTCTTGCTTGGTTTCTACGGTTCTGACTCCTCAACTTTGGACAATCCTTCCTGAAATGTCCTGGTCTTCCACACTCATAACAACCAATACCCTACTGATTTCCAACTGCGGCTCCCTGAGTGTTTGGGGTAACAGTAACCCTACAATCCCTAATCAGGTGCCCAACCTTCTTACAGTTTCCACACCTTATAGTACACAACCCTTCATGGTGTAACCTGCACTTGTTGCAGTAGGGGAGAAACCCAACATACCCCTTTCTTTTATTGTTCCCAGCCGTGTAAGCTCTGGCCACATTCTGCCCACTAATATTTTGTCTCTTGAATGGCGGTTGTTGACCACGGTTATCCCTTGGGTTACTTTCCATCCTCCTCTTATTCTCAGCACTCTTTGCAGCATAACCCTGGAGCTTCTTGTCCATCAATTGGTTAGCAATGCGTATGGCATCTTGGAGTCTAGCCAAATTCGCAGCAATCACATTTCCTTTAATGTTGTCCAGTAATCCTCCAATAAACCTCTCCATTATGTCCTCTTCATCAGGGACCATTCTAGTACACAACAAAATCAACTCCTGAAACCTTTGAGTGTAAGCAGTCAAGTCGTTCCCTTTCACGGTCAGATTCCACAATTCAGTCTCCATCTTCTGGATTTCATTCCTCGGGCAGTACACTTCTGTCATCAACCTCATAAGTCCAGCCCAGTTCATGGCATATGCAGTATCAACACCAATTGTTCTCTTATGAGAGTTCCACCAAGTTAAAGCACTGTCCTGTAGTATGCATGTAGCATATTTCACTTGGTACTTTGATGGACAATTACTGATATTAAACACTGTCTCCATTTTCTCAAACTAGCGGGTCAATCCGACAACGCCTTCAGTTCCTGAGAAATTATGTGGCTTGCACTTCAAGAAGTCTTAGAAAGTGCACTTTCTAACCACTGGCATGAAACCTCCATAGTTCATACCATGATTTCCATTTCCGTTTTCTCCATTCCCTTCATTTCCATTTCCTCCATTTCCATTTCGTCCGTTCTCTCCTTCTTGTTCATCCCCATTCTTATTCAGGGGTTCAAGGGTCATTGCGGCTTCACGAGCCTCCATCTCTTCAGCTACTCGGCGGGTAACCAATTCTTTAACCTCCTCATGAGTCATGGACGCTCCAGATCGGGTGTTAGGCATCTTCCTACAACATATCAACATAACACTCGATGAGATTTCTAGGTGATGCGAGATCACTAACGGTATTAAATAAAATTTACAGTTAATCACATAGAAAATACACGATCGAAATATATTCACTAAAATCCCATAAGGAATGACGCAAAAGCATAAGTAAATCAAATCATAACATCATATCATAGATAAATACCAATTTCATATCATCGAACATTAGTGATTACATCACATTAGTTTCAAAATACAGAAAATACGAGTTTCTAGTAATACGGTCGCTACTAGACGCTACTGATCGATAACACTAATGAACACATCTAAGGACGATAGCCCATGTGCTTTCTAGCACACGCCTCGAGTCTGCTAACTCTCACTTGATCATAAAATCGAAGTTGTCGTATCTGCCTCAGCTCTCTCTGCATACGTGACATGCCGCACTGGAGTCGGTCAACTCTCTGACTCTCAACACTCGCGGTGTCTCTAAGCCTCTTGTTATCCCTCTCTAACTCAGCAATCCTCTCAGTCAAAGCAATAACTGCCGACTCAACCCCAACAATCCTATGTCCCTGCTCCCTCTTGAATCCCTCAATGACCTATATATGATGAACAGGGATAGCCTTTGTGTGATCATGGAACCTCTGAACCAAATCACCCAATGTCTCATACGTAACCTCACCTGCTCCCTCCTGAGCAGGCTCAGGAATATCTTCTGGCATCACAGTATTCGTAACCCTCTCAACTCTGACCTTAACCGGGCCTCTCGCACCCGTCTCACTCTCCTCTCGGTCAACAGCCTCCACCACAACTCTAGCATCAATCTCCCTATCCCTAAGAGTATCCGCGTAAGCGAAACACTCGTCTATCTCTGCCTGAATCTCTGGATCAATATCCGGCTCTAAATAAGGCTCCTCACTACCCCTGACAATAGTATCATCCCTCAAACTAGTCTCTTTAGGATCAACCTCTACATCTGCCGAATAACCAGAATCCCTAACTCTCTTAGGCGATGGTATCAAATCAGCACGGACAGGAGATAAAGCTCTGAATACAAGTGGTAATGCAGGTACAAATGTCATATAGGACCTACGTCTCTTGCGAGATGGCCCTGCAGAAGTACTCGGTAAATCAGGTGAAGAATGATCTAACAATGAGTGTCTCGAAGAAGAATCAGATGAAGCCTCCGAATAAAAATATGATGATGCCTCTGATGACGAATATGAAGAAGAATGATCGGCAGAATGTCTCACAGCAAGACGATGAGTGGGTAACGGTCTAACCCTCTTCCTAGCAGTCATCATATGTATCGGCCCATTAAGATGGTAGCGGTACGGTCGACCATGGGGAATAGGCTGTCTAGGTGCTAGAATCATAACTCGACGACGATGTATGACAGATGATCTCTGGGTAGAAGAGGTAATCTCAGTGAAAGGCGTACCATGGGTAGGTGATGGTGGTGTATCTGGTGAATCACTGTCTGTGGTGTCATTATTCGATGATAAAAATGATGAGGTAGCTGGTAATGGTGGTATATGGTCTGATGATGGATCCTCAGATAGACCAGACTTTGAATCAGATGCAGGTGAGTAATCAGGAGACGCTGGTGTATAATCTGGGGATGGTGGTATAGTAGGTGCTATGATAGGTGTCTTTGTGGGTATCACTGTAGTGTCAGTCTGAGTAGTGAGTGGAATAATCACTGGTGTGGTGTCGGGAATATTGGTAGGGATGGTACCGAACAATATAACTCGTTCAGTAGGTGTCCCCACGCTATCCTCAAATGAGTCCAAAGAAATCGAGATAACTGAAATAGTCATGACCTGCACAAGCAAAGTTTATATAAATCATCTTTATATCAACCATGCATGATGCAACATATGAATGGGTGAATGGTTAACTGAATGAATGCAAAATGAACGAATGAATGTGCGGATCATCGAGTACGGCATGATGGATTGAAATAAGGAATACTTATAGTAATATTAGATATACTTAGTATTTAATACGTAATATTATCTACGTAGTATTTATTTATATGTAAAATCACGTAAGGCACATAATCATGTAGGATCACATACTGGTTATAGTCCATACCTAGTTTATACTACCTGGTTCACTATAACTTTGGCTCTTGATACCAAACTGTCGCACCCCCAAACGGGCCCTAGTCGGAATACGTGTCCGGATGCGTGACGCTCCTGTATATCTCAAGTACAAAGCATAAAGAACGGCCTTTAAGGGTACGTTTTGAAAATAAACACGGTTGCGTAAATTTAAAATAATAATAAGTTTTACATCGATCAAATTAAAAGGATTTAAAAGACAATACGCGGAAGCTTAAATGAGTTCAACAACGGTATTTAAAGACATAGATAAATCTCTGGTAAACCGGTACAGGCAAATAGACTTCACATAAGTCAAGCAACGACATCCATGCTAAGCACCTGAGAAAAACATGCTTAAAACGTCAACATAAAGTTGGTGAATTCATAGGTTTAGTTCAAACGTTGTTATAGTGGACCACAAGATTTCAAAACGTATGCGACAGTTATAACATATACAACTTCACATAAAGAGGTATTTACGTTGCACTAAGCTCATGACACCGAAGCTAATTCCGAACGTAGCATATAACATGCCAAATAATTGCTTGCCCTTCCAGGTGTCCGACCAAAGACCACCTAACTAGATTCGACATGACATATATCCGTTAGTCCTTGGACAACTCGAACTAATGAGCGCTACTCACCCGGATAGGGATAATTACTCCCAATAGATCTATTTATTCACTCGCGCTCCCTCAACTGGTCCTCCGGTCAAGAAATTAACAGTTCATGATAGTTCGGGCAAATAGTGGTCTAAACGCTACTTAGGCAACACGTAAACAGGGAAAACTCACGTATAGTACTTGTGTCCAGTTTTAAAAACAAGCAATGTTTCTCACCCCAAGTTATAAAACATTTATTCAAAACGAGTAAAAGAGTAGGGCTATGAACTCAGCTTGATGATAAGGTAAAAAGTACACGTCAAAAGTAGGGTCACTCGGAACGAACAGCGGTACACGGGTATGACCTAGAAGAATACGGGTTTCTATTTAGTCTCAGAAAGTTAATCGTAGGTGGTTGATGCATGAACGTCTATTATTTATTTTTGGTAAACGTTATCTGTCGTACTTTCGAAAGTTCTAAGTTTTGACAAGTCTCGACGTTTTGAAACATCTTCGAAAATATTTTGTCTTTTAGTATATTTCGTCTTTTAGTGCATTTCATCTTTTAGTGTATTTTGTCTTTTAGTGCATTTCGTCTTTTAGTGTATTTCGTACTTTAGTGTATTTCATCTTTTATTGTATTTCGCCTTTTAGTGTATTTCGTCTTTTAGTGTCCTAACACATCAACGTTGACTCAATAACAAAAAATGTTGACCTAAACTCGACACTTAACATTTTTCTACATTTTATCATAAGTTTGATACTAAAAGTATATTTCGACGCTTTTAAAAAGTTTATAAAATTTCGGCATGACCTTTCTAAAAATATCGACTTTCCATTTTTATCAACCTCGACTCGTGAAAATATTCGTTTTACAAAAGTACATCTTTTATTGACTCGAAAGAATATCCGATCTAATTTCGACAATGACAAGTGTCCTTTTACTACATATAAATATATAATAAATATATATATTAAATAGGATAATATCAATAATAGTAGTATAGTATTACCGGAAGTATCGGTTTCTCACTTCGTTATCCACAAAGTTTAAAACTGGACCCGGGTCATTCTTCCCGACGAGGCGTGAATTTGAAAATCGAGTTTTGGTTTGTGAAGATTGCTTGAATGGTCAAAGATTTAATTGGATTCTATTTCTACAATTAAGAACGCAAAAACAAGTAAAAGAAACCCTAAAACAAAAGCAATATAAATTAAAACCTAAAATGGGAACGTAAAAACGCGACTTAAAAACCTAATTTATCAAATTATTATCCTAAAGTGATTTATTAAGTTTTTCTAATCTAAAATAACTAAATTAAAAGAAAAATTAAAGAAAATCCTAAAACGAGAACATTTAAAGTTGAAAAACGAAGAAAACGAGAACGGGATCGAATCCCGTTCTTTAAAAAACAAAATTTTGCAAAATTAACCCTACGAAAGCAAATTTATTTTTACTAGGTCCTACATGATAAAAGAAAATTTTGAAAAAAAGAATTATATTTTTTTGACTTTTATTTTATTTATTATGATTTAATTATTGTTTTAATCTAGATAAATTATAAAAAATACTAAACGTTTTTATAAAAATCTAAGAAAATTACAGAAAGTAGCTAAAGTTATTAGGAATCTATGAAGAATACAAAATGGTTGCCAGCTTATTTGAATAAGCTGGGAAAAAGCCCTAAAGGCTGATAAGCTAAATTGTTAAAAAGGGTTAAAAGAATTAAAGGTGGGTTTCCTAGCAGAAAATACCCAAGGGCACTAGTGTTAGCAGAGGTTGTGTGTGGGACGTGTGGTATACAAGGGGGAGGTCATGGGTTCGACCCCTATGCCTTCCCTTTTTCTAAACATATTTTTTAATCTTTTTAACTAAATTTGTAAAGGACATTAACATGAACATTTTTTAAAACTACCACTATATTTGAAAAGTTCAATTAAGCTCAGTTTAAGCTTAAGTTCAGACAGTATGCATTTTTAAGTTTAGAAACTGTTTTATCAAATGTCTACCAGGCAACATTTAGATCTAATTTAAAGCTAACAAATTACACTCAATTATGAAAACAAGCAAAAACAAATAAACAATAAGCATCAAAGAACTTAACCTATCATTTTTAAAACTTAATTCTAAGATTAACTAATCTAAATTTAATGCTAAAAAGGGGTGTATATGTTGTGTTACATGCTGATTCAGTTGGCATTTGCAGACAGATTTAGAGCTAAGACTTAAATGAGTAACATCAAATCTAAAGTTCACTTCTCTAATGCATTATCTATCACAAACTAAACACCATAAAAGCTCAAACGCCTTTTTTTTCTCTAATTTAGAATTGATGAAGAAAATCAGAATTTGAACTTATGAAATGCATTTGCAAATTTTGGCAGGATTAACCTCATTCACAAATCCAATGCAAACTAATGGAACTTCATTCTACTGCATTATGCCTAATACAAGCATGGATATGACCCTAAAAAGTAACTAATCAAATTCTTAATCATGACAACTGCATTAACAAACTGCAAAAACACAGATTCAACTCTAGGATACAAAAACCATAAAATTTAGATTCCAACTTAAATAACTCATAAAAACAAACTTATAGACTGATTTTTTAGCTTGTTAAAACCGACTTGAAAACTGAAATTAGGTTAAAGCCTTAAATGACCCATTTTGGCCCTTGTGCCAAACACTCCTTTAAATATAGAAAATACAATTTTAAGCTAAAACAAATTATGAAAAGCATCAATTGAGATCAAATAAGCATAAGTAACACACATTAAGCATGAATAATAAAGAAATAAGCATAGAATAGCATAATAAGCAATTGAACAGTAGATGCTATAAAAAAATAAACTTAAAATGAAAATGAACAACTTACAAAGATCCAAGTTTTTTTGCAAGTACTTAACAGCTATAACACCTTATGAAAAACACCTATAGCTTACCAATAAGCTCTAAACCTAATAAGCCATCCAAAATTGCTTATTCATCCAATAAGCTTAAAACAGAACACCTTTCTTTTTCTTGATTCTTTCTGGGTGAAATTTTTTGTGAGTGGTCAGTTTACACAAAGAAGCTATTAAGAAGCTTATTTGTGTAATCTCTTAGCTTATAAACTTTAAAAACAGACTTGAATATTTTCCAACGATATTGCAAATGAAATTTATAAAACTGAGCAATAAGAACTTAAACTTAAAGAACACCTTGGATAAAACTGAAAATCATACTTTCATTAATAATAAAGAGTACAATGCTTTTAAAGAAAATTACATTAAAATAATTTTAAGCTAAAACAAAAAAACTCTAAAAAAACTCTCTTTGTGTGAAAAAAAACTCACACATATATATATTCGTCCTTGGTCTTTTTGGTTGTGTTTCTTGTGTGAAGGACTCTCATAAAGATCATCCTTAGCCATCAATTAGTCTTGTTCCCCAATCCATAAATCTTGGCCGTTGATGATTTTGTCCTGTTCATTGTCGAATGGGATTTCATAGGATTGCCAAGGTGGACAATGGTCATGTGATGGGAAAGGGATGGTTTTGTTTGTACATTGCAGGGGGACCGAGGTGGGGGGAGGATGAATAGTGACATAGGGTTTTTGGCAGGTTTTGGTTTTAATTAGGTTCAGGGGTGAAAGGTTTGGGTAAAGGGCAAAACGAGCCCCTCAAGGTGAATATATCATTTGCATAGATCGTCCTTGTATTGTAACATTGTTGGTGCTTGAGGTTGGGATGGAGTTTGCACCGTTAGTCCTTTTGGACTAACATTGTTAGTCCTTTAGGACTAACGGTGTAAAGGATTTTAAAAGGTATGGGTTAACAGTGTTAAAGGGGGTAAATGGGTTTGGTTTTGGGCTTGGGGTTATTGTATGGGCCGGGAAAATGAGTTTTGGGTTTTAAGGGTTTAAAAAGGGTTTTAATGAGTTGCAATATATAAGTGGGCTGACCCGGGCCCACTAGGTGGGTACGGGTGGGCCCACTTTTGGCAGTTTACGTTTTCGGGTTCGGTTTTCGATGCTCTTTCCAAATCCACACCCCGGGGTTGACTTTGACTTTGACTTTCTTGGACTTTGGCTTTGATTTGACTTTGTCTTTTTCACGCTCTTCTATTCCGTGCTTGGTTTTGTCGTTTGTAGCTTTGTTTTTGTCCTTTTCTCGGATATCCGTTACCTGCACAATACAAATGCAAAACATACAAATATAATGTATTTTTGGTACGTTTTTGGTCATTTTAGCTCCTTTTTAATGGAAAAAGGTATGTGTATTTAAACACGTACCAAAATCCCCCATACTAAGATATTGCCGTGTCCTCACGCAATGATATAGATAATCACTTCAAGAAAACTAAGACCCTTAATCCCCCCTCGACTAATAACCGCGAAAAGTAGCTAAGTGTTCATCGAGGGGAAATAAAGAATCAATAACTTCGAGAAGCCCCGTTTTGACCACACATATTTTTGTATTTTTCCTTTTTCTCATTTTTTTGTACTTTTCTTTTTAAGCAACTAACTAACTTATTTGACTTTCGTTATTTTATAACTTTTAGGGATCATAGAACAAGATGCATTTCGATCCGAGAATGCCCCAAAAAGGATAAATTCATCTTTCTCGACTTTTCACTTGCTCCAAACCAAGCCTAAAATGAAATCACAGTTAAATATCAGTTAAGATGCTAACACTACTCATATTTACAACTTGTGAACTTTTCACTCCCAACAATTATTATATCTTAGGTGTATGTGCTATTTTTAATTTCAATCATGGATCAACGTTTTGCAAAATTTCTATGCTTCACGTTCCACCCGAGAATAATGAGTTTGAAGGCGAGATCATCCCATGTAGCGACTTTCGTCTCGGCACATCCCAACCTTGCGGCTAAGTGACCAGGCTTTTGACACCCCACAGAGACTAGTATCGGGACTCACGGACCTTAGGTTTCAAAAACTCTTAGATTTTCCGTATATACATAGCTTATTTAAAAACTTAAAATAGAATAGTCAAAGTTCAAAAGCATATTTAAATTTAACAAAAGAGATCTATTTATTAATTCACACTAAATATTAAACATTGATGCAATTGTAACCCTCGACTTTTTAGAAGGCTGCAACATCGGTTGTGAGCCGGCAAGATGCAGCAAACTTTTATCAGTCTCGGATTATTATTCTTACTATGGGCTTTCTTTAGAAGGCTGTAACATCGGTTGTGAGTCGGCAAGATGCAACAAACTTTTATCAGCCCACAGTTTATATTTATTATATATTTTTTCATTTTTCAACATATTTTCGTCATCATTCATTTTTATTTTTTTTACGATATAGAGAAGACTTCTTTTTAAAAAATTCAAGTATAAATTTGAACTAAGACTATAATTTTTGCTATTACTACATAAAAAGTTGTTGATTTAAGTTTAATCTCCAAAAATAGCACGTATATTAATCCGGTTAGAAGCTTATGGGAGAAAAAGCCACAAATTACACACATGAGCTCTTAAGATTTCCAAATAATCCTTGTTTAGCATCCAACTCATAATTAACACTATCATTTTTCATTCTTCGCAATCTGCGAACGCTTAGTCTAAAAGTTAAGGAACAAGCTAGAGCTCAACACGCTCGATCGAGTCAAAATTTACTCTTATTTTACCCGGCAGGAAAGTTAAAATGGTGACAAAACACTTATTTTATTTTTGAAATTTTTTTAACTATTTTCATTTTTTTTGGTATTTTTCGAAAATTTTGGTGGTAAAAAAGGGATTATGTAAAAACAACGGCTGCAGGCACAATCAAATCGAAGATCCCCCCATACTAGAACTAAACATCGTCCTCAATGTTTTAAGAATGGTCTTTACGCAAATCCTAATCCGTTTATTAAGTATGCTTAAAGATAAACGTTAGTCGATTAGATTAGGATATTAGATTTCCCAAATGAAGCCGAGGATGTGAAGCTCGAGTGATCGAAGGACAAAACCGCGAGCACGAGAGGCTTCAAAATTCAGGCAAATCCTGGACATACACAACAAAAACACAAGCAAACGAGAATGGAAGAGGCGAGCCTCCTCACAACAAAAAACACTTATTCATTACTATTAAACTACCATACTACTACTACGATTATACTAGGATAAGCATGGGTTGCCACCCACGAAGCGCCTTGTTTTTGTTAACCGAGTTACAAGCTCGACTCGACCCCGAATTCATTGGTCCATGGGGGAGCAAGTGGAAGAGAAAATCTCCATCGGACTTTCATTTAAGTGGTTTGGATAAACATTGAATTTCATGAAAGTTCCACTCCGATGAGATACACCCAGCTTAAAAGAATGATAAATGGAGATGCCGGGGTCAAAAATGGTATCTTCATTCCCGCAAGAGAGAAGATATGGTGGAGTAACTGGATACGTGAGAAAAGAAAAAAAGATCCATACAACATGCCAAGAGAGGGGATTGGTCATCCTCGAATGGTAAATTCACATTTGTCGTAGAAAGAACGTTCTCATGAATTCCGGAGTCAACAATACTAGTCAACTCACCCCGATAGGGCTCGCTCTTAAAATAGAAACAATCATACTCTGGTGGAGATATGATGTGAGCAAGTTCATCGGCGAACTCCTCATGGTAAAAGTCACTCCTATTAGCAGGAGGAAATGGATTGATCGAAATATCAAAAATGAACGAATCATATTGAGAAAAATCAGCGTGAGTAGTGGTACTGCCACTATTATTCTCTTCAATATGATCGTCATCGAGATAGAAAGCTTCATAATCCAGAAGAGAATAATCAAAAAGAATAGTGGTACTGCCACTATTATTTTCTTCCAAATCAAAGCAGAAAGTTTCATATTCGGTTAAAGAATTATCAAAGGTGTTAGTCTTCTCCAAGAAAAGGTTAAGAGATGTGGAGGAAGACTTGGTTACAAAATCGGAAGATGGAATGGGATTATCTTTTAATGCTTCGATGTTAGCAATAAGAAGATTGACATTCAACAATTTTTCATAAAGGATATCGTCTTTGATTGTTAGAAGAATATCATCATCGATCCCTCCAACTTTCGGGATAACAATCTCCACCACCTCTAAGCTGACGATCTTAGCATTGGGAGGTGATGCATCAACATACTCGATATCCTCACCATAGGGAGAATCGTCATCACTGGAAGTAGAATCATCGTTGAAATCAACGACAATCTCAGAATGATCTTTAGAAGCTTCGAGAGTGGTAGGATTGTTACAAAAAGGCACATCACATATTTTGTTGGGAATACCCTCGGACTCACTTGGGATCAAGACAAGGTTCTCAACACTAGACTTTATTACTTCGTCCGATTCCATTTCCAGAATAGTGTCAAGATGCTCGTCCCCCATACTTAGAGAGTTAACGGGCTCCTTGGTTGATGAAACGGGAGTGATTGCAATGGTATAGTCCTCGTCATCATCGTAGCAAATGGGAATCTTCCAATATCGATCTTTAGCCGCTTGCTCTTCCGCAATTCGCTTTTCTTCTTCCTTCTTTTGCATATATTGACCAACCATATCACATATGGATGTCATTTGCTCCATAAGCTTGTTTTGAGAATTGAGAAGGTCATTTTGAGCATTGAAAAGGCTATTTTGAACATTGGAGATTGGATGATTGACGGTATATTGCGGGGGTTGAAATTGGTCAAAACCAAAAGAATTATAATCATAGCAAGAATTTTGCTCATGATAATAGTCTTCATTCATTGGTTGACATTGGTAAGTTTCATGAGGTCCCCCGCAATTTTCACAACAAAGGTATTGTTGTGGGTGAAAATTATCAAATTGGTCATAACCGGAATAATTAGAATCATAACACGGATTAGGTTCATAATAATTCAACGGTTGACATTCAAAAGTCTCATGCGGGCCCCCACAATTTTCACAACAAAGATATTGTTGTTGAAAATCATGAAAATCTTGCGGGAAATTAAAGTCTTGATTGTAACACGGTTCCGGATAGATAAACGGAACTTGAGGTGTACAATAGTGACCATAACGAGCATCGTTCCTACAAAATTCACAAGAATACATAGGAGGTTGTGGAGGTGGGTTGAAAACGTTAGGAGAATCATCAACAAAATTAGGTTTGGAATCATAAGTGAATGAATTCTCATCTCCGGAACAGGATGTCGGGTGAACACTTGGCAAAGTCTGTGGGAACTCATTAACGGTTTGATTGTTGCATGGTTCCGGTTTAGAGATAATCGGAACTTGCGGTGGACAATTATAACCATAATGAGCACCTTTCCCACAAGACTTGCAAGTACATCGTTGACAGAAGATATTGTCTAACGAATCACCACACCCGTAACAATAATGATCAATGTGTGGAGGACTTTGCGAAGAATTTTTATCGGGGTCTTGATTGACAACGAATGGCTCTTGATTTTCATTAACAAAGTTAGTATCGTCATCGGATGACTCGGAAGTGTCTTGGAAATCTTGAAAAACTTCCTCCAATGTCTTTCGTATTAGAGCACACTGTCGACAATATAGACCATGAACTGGGTCTCCACAATTGAGACATTTTTTTCAAAAATAAGGGGTCGTTGAGACGAGTCGGGTACGGGCATAAGAATCTTGTCTTCAAGACTCCCTTTTGAACAACCACAGATTCTAGTGTACAAAGCTCCACAAGACGAGCATTCTTTAATCGCGTAAGGGGGATTTAAACGATAGTCGAATGACGCCATAAGAATTAAACAATTAAGAGGGTTAAGAAAAGAATTAAATGGATAAGAAGAAAAAGAAGATTATTTTTGGCTTTTCGAGTTTTTTAAGCAACATATTTTATTAACGGACAAAATGAGATAAGACAACTTAAACCAATAATCAACTCGTTTCACGGTAGCTCTCTAAAAGAAAAACGCACAAAGGAGCAGATGAGCGGGAAAGCGCGAGGCTATTAAAAGCCTTCTCCTTTCGGGTCGTAGTTCCTCGGAACAACCCTCCTTATACCCCTCTTATAGTTTGTTTATCAATTAAAGGTGAGCCGTATTTCACAAGTGACACAAAGACAAGTTTTAAATCTTTTGTTCGGGAACTTATTATGATAATGCTTCAGTTGAAAGCATTATATTGATGATGATTTTTATTGATAATTAAGGATAATGTTTTTATATTTTTGATTTTTTTTATTTATCTTATACTAATACTAATAAAAGAAAATGAAAAATATTTTTGTGTTTTATATTTTTATAAATAAAAGAAAATATTCACAAACGGGAAAATTAACTTCACGAGGGAAGGGTCTTCAAACACTAATCGTCAAACAAACACGAAAATCGTTTCACAGCCTCCCCGGCAGCGGCGCCAAAAATTGATTTGCCTTCCTTTTTACTACATATAGAAATATATAATAAATATATAAATATATATAACAAATAGGATAATATCAATGATAGTAGTATAGTAAACCGGAAGTATCGGTTTCTCACTTCGTTATCCACAAAGTTTAAAACCGGACCCGGGTCGTTCTTCCCGACGAGGCGTGAATTTGAAAATCGAGTCGAGGTTTGAACAATGCTTGAATGGTCAAAGATTTGATTTGGCTATCTATTTCTACAAATAAAATGCAAAAACAAGTAAAAGAAACCTTAAAACGAAAGCAATCTAAATTGAAACCTAAAACGGGAACGTAAAAACGCGACTTAAAACCTAAATTTTCAAATTTTAAACCTAAAGTGATTTTTTTACTTTTAGTAAGCTATAAGTGACTAAAAAGAAAGAATAAAAAAAACTAGATCAAAAACGGAAGTGTTTAAGGCTAAAAACGCGAAGAAAACGAGAACGGGATTCGATCCCGTTCTTTAAAAATCAAATTTCTAAAAAATTAACCCTACGAAAGCGAATTTATTTTTCCTAGGTCCTAAACGATAAAAGAAAATTTAAAAAAAAAGATTTATATTTTTTTGACTTTTAATTTATTTATTATGAATTAATTAAGATTTTAATCTAAATAAATTATAAAAAATACTAAACGATTTTATAAAAATCTAAAAAAAATACAAAAAGTAGCTAAAGTGGTGGGGAATCTATGAAAAATAAGCTGGGGTTGCCAGCTTATAGGAATAAGCTTGAAATAAGCCCAAAAGGGCTGTTGGCTTATTAGGCTAAAAAGGGATAAGGTAATAAAGTGTGCAAACTCATACCGGATGAGCTATTGTAGCACAATGGTATGAGTTTGTGGTGTGTGGGGCGTTGGTAAAGGGAGAGGTCTCAGGTTCAAACCTGGGCCTCTATTTTTTTAATAAAACTTTTTTTAAAATGTTTTTTTCTTTTAAAACTTATAAAACACACAAAAACTAACAACTTTTAAAAAAGACACTTTTTGAGAAACTTAAAAATAAGCTGTAAAAATAAGCAAAGAAAATGGAAGTGAGCTTTTTTTTTTCTAGGGAGCTAAAATAAGCTAATTGTTGGACTTATTTGGTGGACAAATAAGCAAATGCTAACACCTAAATAAGCAACAAAGTTAAATTACTAAACCTAAGAAGCTATTCTAAGCAAAAATAAGCACAAAGGATAAAGCCAATAAGCCAGTTAGCTAAGAAAAAGGACAGAAATGCTATTTTACTCTAAGGTTAAAATGAGCTAACTGTTGCTAGTCCTATGGCTAAATAAGCTAGGGAAAACATAAATAAGCTAAAAACTCAAATAAGCTAACATGGCTAAAAAAAACACACGTAGGCAACAACCTAAGGGACAACTTTGGGCTTAAAAATAAGCTCTAATAAGGATCCTAAAGGCTTAATGAAGCACATCCCTAAAAAGCTTGGCCTAAGACCTATCTAAATCAGCAAAAAGATAACATCTTGAAATTCAATTAAGCCCCTGAAAGGACTTATGAAAAGGCTAGTTATACTGATTTTTAGTTTTTAAGTTTTTCTAAAAATGAAAAGTTTCTAATTGCTATGCTACTTAGATGGAAAATAAGCTAAGAAAAATGCAAGGTGAGCCAAAACAGATAAGCACTTTTTGTATCTATGGATTTTTATGACATCTAACAAATAAGCAGAAAAACCTTAATAAAAACAGACAGAATGCTTGTTATCACTAAGGGCCTAAACTGTTTTTGGCTTTTGGGCAAATAAGCTAAAGGAAAACAAAAGGACTGAAAATTATCTAAGTCCTAAATCTAATGAGCACAGGGAAGCAAAAATTAGCAAAGGAATCTAGCTAAAAAGGGCAGGAAAAGAGCTTATGAATTAGACAGTACTAACTTAATAGTTAGTACTGCCTTTGAAAGCTTAAGGCTGCTAGGGGCTATTCTAGACTAAATAAGCATAGAAAAAAAAGAACTAAGCAAATGCAGATAACATTCTACGTTTAATAAGCAAATATGAATAAAATTAAACAAGAGAAACAAGCTGAAAGACATGAAAAAGCAATAAGCATACAAGGGCTAAACCTGCTAAAACAACCTAAAGGGGCTATCTTTGGGCTTAAATTTAATCTATAAAAAGAACTTTAAAATGGAAATTAAGCTGAAACAAAATAAGTAGGACACCTAATGAGCTTATAACCTAAAAATCATGGCTTAACACTAAAGGAACCTCACTGAAATAAGCTGCTGAATTTTGGCTATTTAGAAACTAGAAAAAAAACTTTGACAGATTTATAAAATACCAATGGACACTTAAACTTCAAAGATCCTACTGCATTTGACTTTAAAAAGGAACATAAACCAAGCCTACAATCTACTTTTTTAAAACACAAATCAAATTGAAAAAGTTTAAGAATATGAAAACCACAGATTTAGACAGTTATTAGAAAAGACATTAAAACTTATATTTAACTTTTAAAAAACTTTAAAAACAGACTTAAATAACTTAAATTTGACTGTTGAATTTGGCCTAATGACCCAAATGGCTTTAAGAACATTTTTGACCCATTTTGTACCCTTAACCCAAACACTTCCTTAACTTTTATAACTCAAATTTTAAAACTGAATAAAAGGATTCACACAAAGGATTCACAATGCCAGGCATTTAGCAAGTATATAAAGCAACAAGAAGCAGATTTAAGCTGACTTTAAGCACAAATAAGCTAGAACACGGGTAACAATTTAAGAGAATTCAAAAGATAATTTTTTGCATAAAACTTAAACTTTCATTAAAACATTAAAGGTTTACAAGATTTAAAGTAAAATGACAGAAAATATAAAACTTAAAACATTAAAAGTTAAACTAAGGCTACTCCTAAAAACTACTCCTTCAATATCTCTGTCTTCTTCTTCTTTTATAGGCTGTGTCTTCAAGCCTTTGTGTGCTTGTTGTGTTTGTGTTGTGAGAGAGATCAAAAGCATATCCTGGCCATCTATTTTGCCTTGGAGCCCAAGCTCAAATCTCAACCCTTTATTCACTTGTCTTGTTCTCTTGTCGAATTAGGGTGTAGAGGATTGCCAAGCTGGACTTTGGTGTTTTGTGTGGTGGGATAAGGTTATTTATGAAGTTTTGAAGTGGTGTGAGGGGTCTTGTCTTTTTGTTGCAGGGTTAAAACACACGAATTGTGTGTGTTTAGGGAGATAAACAGTATAGGCGGGAAAATTTATTTATATCTGTTTTGGGGAAAACAGGGTAGGGGTTTAGGGAATTGCCACAAATGGTCCTCCATTTTGTATGTTTTAATTGCAAGACTCGTCCTTTGGTGATATAAGTTTAGGGGGTTGGCAGTTTTGCCCCCTAAACTTGTATATGTCATTTGCATCCATGGTCCTTGTGTGGTATAAGTTGAATGACTTGGCAGAATCAGTCCATCAACTTATAGTTGTCTTTTTGCTTTGTATAAAATAGCTTAATGGGTAGACCCGACCCATTAAATGGGTGCCGGTGGGCCCATTAAGTATTTCTTCGTTTTTGGCTATGTCTTTGACTTTTGGCTTTGTCGGGGTTGACTTTTTAGTAGACTTTAGATGCACAAACATTGTCGAGTCGATCCGGAAATATCCGTTTTAGCTCCGTTTTCTATCCTTTTGCACCTTTGGCCTTAGTTTTTCGCGCTCTTTTCAATTCCGCTCTTGGTTTTGTCTGGTATGGCTTCAATTTTGTCCTTTAGTGAATATTCGGTACATGCACAATACAAACACAAAAACAAGCATATTTATGGCAATTTATGTGCGTTTTTGGTCGTTTAGGGTTATTTTATTAGGTAAAAGGTATGTGTAATTACACACATACCAACAGCACCCAGATAAAGCTATATATTCAGCCTTTGTACTAGAGATAACAGTGCTCTTTTGCTTTTTAGATGACCAGCTAACAAGTTTATCCCCTAAGAATTGTGCACTTCCAAATGTGCTTCGTCTAGTATCCTGACACCCGGCGTGGTCTGCATGTGCATATGTTGTTAGAGTAATGCAAGAATCTTTCGAATACGAGAGACCCATATCAATGGTTCCTTTCAGGTATCGAAAGATTCACTTAACTGCATGTAGGTGCTTTTCGATAGGCTTTGCCTGATACCAGGCACACATGCACACTACAAATACAAGGTCTGGTCTGCTGGATGTAAAATACATTAAGGAACCAATCATACCACGATAATGTGTAGGATCGACTGGTTTCCCTTGTAGATCTTCATCCAGTTTACTTTTTTCCACCATAGGGGTGTCAACAGGATCACTAGATAGCATACCATATTTCTTTATTATTTCAAAAGCATAATTAGACTGGTTAATAAAGATGCCTCTAGTACTTTGTGAAATTTGAAGTCCAAGAAAGAAGGACATTTTTCCCATCATTGACATTTTAAATTTAGAAGTCATTAGTTTAGCAAATTCATCACACATAACAGGATTAGTAGAGGCAAAAATTATATCGTCTCAAATAAATTTGTACCAATAAGATGTCACGGCCTACTTTCCCGGTGAATAGTGTTAGATTGACTACACCCTTGGAGAATTCTTGTGATAGTAAAAAGTTAGACAACTTATCATACCACGCGTGTGGAGCTGTTTAAGACCATAGAGTGCCTTTTTGAGCCTGTACACGTGATTTGGCTTGTCTTGATCTACAAATCCTTTCGGTTGATTAACATAAACCACTTCGCGAAGCTCGCCATTCAAGAAAGCCGTTTTGACATCCATTTGATAGATTGTTATGTTCTTGTTGGCAACATTTGCAATAAAGATACGAATGACCTCTATTCTAGCAACATGTGCAAAAGATTCCTCGAAATCAATCCCCTCCTCTTGACGGTATCCTTTGGCAACTAATCGAGCCTTGTTTTTGAGTACACCCCCAAGTTTATCTTTCTTGACTTTGTAGATCCACTTTAGTTTGATCAATATCACGAAATCTGGACAGGGTACTAATTCCTAAACTTGTCGTCGCTCGAATTTATGTATTTCTTCTTGCATAGCTTCAATCTAGGAGGATTAGAGCATTGCTTCTTTAAAATTCTTTGGTTCAACTAAAGTGAGAAAGACATCGAAATAACACCACATAGCGTCAGTCTTAAGTTGCTTTCTTGTGGAGACTGATCGAGCAAGATCTCCAATCACTTTTTCTAATGAATGATTCTTAGTCCGTTTACCAAGAAGATCTAATAGAGTGTGGGATGGCCGCATATTTGATGACGATCCTTGAGAAGTTGAGTCTTCATGAAGAGTTTCATGAAGTGGATCATCATGAAAGCGTGGTGTTTTTAGGGATTCTTTAACACCTTAAGAGATAATTAGAGATTGTTCTTGTTCTTGTGTTGATGGGTTACTTGAAGATGGTGCATCTTGGTCAATTGAAGTTGACACAGGTGAACCAGTTGGATTAGCAGGTCTTTGAGCAGCAATTGTAGGAAGCAGAGAAACAACAATTGGTGGAGGATTTAAGAGCTCATCAAACATTGGTTGGAACAAGATATCCCAATCATTTTTATGGGTGGTACATATGGTGTTGAAGAAGGAGGATTAGGCACGAGTCCTGATCTGAGTGTTCCAGGAGTCAAGAGTTGAGGCTCGGGTCCTGGACTGAATTGTTAGAAGCCATTGCCGTCAGCTCATCAAAGTCTACATGAATAGTTTTAATGATCACACAGGTCCTTCTGTTGTAGATTCAAGACGCTTTCTTTGCTAGAGCATAACCGACGAAGATTCTAATATCTGCTTTTGGTTGCAACTTGCCAAGATCTTCACTATCATTGGTGGGATAACAGAGAGCACCAAAGACGTGGATATATGATAAGTTGGGTTTCTTGTTATGGAGAAGTTCATAAGGTGTTCTGTTGTAATGTTTTCTAATCAAGGATCAGTTTTGTGTATAACAAGCTGTCGTAACTGCTTCTGCCCAGAGAAATAGCGGTTGCGTGCAACTTCCACAAGAGTTCGATTTCATCTTTTGACAATGCCGTTCTGTTGAGGAGTACGTGCAACCGATGTTTGGTGTGAAATCCCGACATCTTCATAGTAAGCTCTAAGTGTATGATTGACAAACTATGTGCCATTATCAGTTTTGATGTTTCAAACAGTCGCATATAGACGGACTTGAATAATTTTGAGGAATTTAATCACAAACTCTAGAACTTCGTCCTTTGATCTTAGGAATTTTACCCATGTGAAACAAGAGTAATCGTCAACAATAACCAATATGTATTTTTTGTCCATTGATACTTTGAATCCTCATTGGTCTGCAAAGGTCCATATGCAACATATAGAGCTTTTCCTAAATGAAGTCTTCAACTTTAGGTTTATGGGAGTGTTTCTTGCTTTTTCCTAAAGCACAGGAAGAACATAAATGATCATTCTGAAACTTTAATCTTGGTAGCCCGCGAACCATTACTTGTTTGGCCAGTTGAGTGATGTAATCGAAGTTTAAATGAGATAATCCTCGATGCTATAACCAAGATTTGGTTTTAGACGCCTTAGACAAGAGACAGATGGGAGAGGTTGACATCATATTTTCCAAAGACAATGTGTATAAGTTAGAGCACCTTGATCCATTAAGTAAATCAACACCATCTAAATCACAAATGTGGCCGGTGTGTTTGCGAAATGAAACCTCAAGATTGAAATCACAAAATTGCCTGATGAAGAATAAGTTGTGACTTAACCCTTCCACATAATAAACCCGAGAGATCGTAACGTTTCCCAGCTGATAATCTCCACAGCCTATAATCTTTGCTATCTTATTGTTGTCGAATCTTACAATGCCTAGAAATTTGTGAACATAATTGATGAGCAGAGAGCGATTCCCTATCATATGCTTAGAGCATCCAGAGTCCAGATACCAGAGAACAATTTGGACAACCTGAAATTGACAAGAAAAGGAGAAGGTGGAACATCTGAAGCGTTGGATCCCCAAGACTGGTTGGATTCCGTTGTGTTAGAAATCCTAGATCCTACAATCTTAGATTTACTACTCGACCCTACAGATTTTATTGGTTTGGGTCTCCTGCTATAGACTTTAATCTCTGGTTTTTGTGTTTCTACTGATTTAGAAGTGGTTTCCTTAAGAGGCACTACTTTAGTAGAGTTGAACCTAGTTAAAGGGCACAACTTACCAACTAAAGTGAAAGTTCTTCCTGTGGGTTCCACCTATAGCCAATATCAGTGAACACTTTACCTGTACGTTTCCAAACATTTTGCTTTTTGTTACTCTTTGCAGACTTAGATTTAGAATGAACATTCACATCTTTAACAAAATCAAGAACACACATATCATGGATTGCATCAAACATACACTTATTACAAGTAGCACAAATTAATTCTGAATTTGCATTTAACATTGAATGCTTAACATCTGCATTAAAAATAGGTTCAACAACACGATTCACCTTTTTTGACTTAGATTTAACGCTCCTAGGGTGATCTTCTACTTTATTCTTTATGATGCTACTGGTAGGTCGCAAGGTCCTATTGCTCTTTGTATTTCCTGAAGGATGTGATCTGCTAGCACTAGTAGAACGCTTCAATCCTATAGAAGTCAACATAGGTTTGTTAGAATCTGGTGTGTTGCGGGAACCTACTTGTTGTTTGGTGTTACTTTGTAATGTGACAGGTTCGGCAAATCTAACTTTCTTGTTTTTGTTCAATGGTGTGACAGCTACCAATTTCTCACTAGGTTTTGTTAAACCAGGACATGTCTTAGAAACATAGACTAACAATTCCTGAATGTGTTTTGTAAACATATAAGCAAAGTCTAAGAGAGGTTTACTAGGATTTTGTTTTCTAGCGCTAACTACAAGTCCACGTATGGTGTCAGTATTTTCTATAGTCTTCTTAAGATAATCCTCATGGGCATCCCTATTGTTTTTAAGTCTATGAGAAATATGTTCTAAAACATTCCTAGAGCAATAGTGATGGCATTAGTTATTGTAGTGGCATTATCAAGCACATTTTTACCTTTTAATCTCCTTAATTAATTTTGTAATGCTGTTGTCACAAAAACCTTTTCTTGAATTTGACCTTTTAAATCTGCATTTTCCATAGATTTAGAATTCAATTGAGCAATCAAAGAGTCACTGTGTTTGTTATAACAAGCACATGTCTTTTTAATTGGATCAAATTGATCTTTGTAATTATTTTTCAAATGCTCAATTTTTTAATGCAAAAGCTCGTTTTCAGAGAGTAATTTGGCCACACTATGCTCCAATTCAATGTTTATGGTTTTAATCTCATCCATATCTTGTTTCACTTTGTCTTTATAATTAGTTTCTCTCAAAGATTTAATATGGTTCTTCAACTTGTTGATTGTGGTGTCCTTTTCTTGTAGCTGAGCTTTCAAATCATTGTTTTCAAAATATTCTGGAAATTCTGGAGCATTTTGATTGTCACATGATTTGTCCTTTTGAAAAATTTGTTGATTAAATTGTATTGCAAGTTCTAGAGAAATGCAATGTTTTTCAAGTTTTGAAAAACTCTTAGAAAGTTCAGTGTAGACATCTCGTTCAACCATATTTTTCCTTTTGACAAGCTTAGTTTCAAAATCTAAACACTTGTTACAAGTTTCACTTTTCTTCATTTCCAAATTCATAGAATTACCAAAAACAGCAGTAGAACTCATTACAGTAAGCATAACATCTTGAGACATGATTTGGTGTAAGAGTCGATCATTGTCAAGAAAAAGTCATTTCTTATGAATTTCAAAACATTGTTTGTCTACATAACACTGTTGAACAACTGCTTTCATTTGGTTAAAAACTGTTTGTACTTTAGTTATTTCATCAAGAAGATCTTTATCAAAACATTAAATATGTCTTTTAAAGTCTTTAAAAATAGAATTGTTTCATTTTGAAATACAGCTTTAGTGTGTTCAAACCCTCATGAACCCTCTGTTATAGCATCGGGAGTGATCCTCTTTTTCACCACAATGTCAAACTTGGCAAGATGGTATTTAAGCCTTTTAAGGCTTTTATTTACCAGACTTACCTTAGGAAGTTCACTAGGAGCTTCAATTTTGACAGGTGAAGTGTTAGATTGTTCAGTATTAGGGTTTGAAGTTTGTAACCAGAAAGCTTGTTCTGCAGACAGTTCTTGTTGTGGAACAAAACATTTTCCAAAATCTTCAGACAATTGATTTAACTCAACATAATTAATTGGAGAAACATTAATTTTTTATTTTATTAAAATTGAATCATTTTTTTGCAAGCATTTTAGATCGACTCACTTCTTCCAAAATCAATGTCTCTTCCTCATCAGTCACCGGGATCACATCATGTTACCTAGTGATTACACTACCATCATACAATGTTGGCTTAATCCGCTGAGCTTTCTTAAGATAAAACGGATTTTGATAGCCAAGTGATTATTTGTGGGTGTCATCATAAAAAACTTGTGGCTTTGTTAACATGTGCACTGTATGAGGAGATTGACCCACTTTACATATAATATTATTCAGTTCTTTTATTTTCTTTTCTAAATCAACTTCTTTGTTATATATTTACTTTCCTTTTCTTTGGAATCATTTTTGAAAACAGTAAATGTTTGCAATAAAGATTCTTTTTCCTTGATTTGATTAGAAAGATTTTGTTTAAGTGAGTCAGTTTGCTGCTTAAGTACAAGTCTATCCTGAATCATGCCATCCATTTGAGAACCAATTAACTTTTCATGAATGCTTAAATCAATATTAAGCCTTTGTTCAAAAGTTTTTACTCGTTCCTTATATATCTTATGCTCAGCGGTTAAGGATTCACTATGTGTTTCCTTATTAGCCTTATCCCAATTAGTTACATGATTAATCATTTGTTCAGACATTTGTTCAATCACAGATAGCATCATTGAATCTTGTTGTACAGACGAATTAGTATATTGAACAGCTTTCTGTTGTATTTCTAGCATATATTGAGAGTACAGAATGATATTACTATCACTTATTATCTTATTATATGGATAATCATCAACATGTGTTTTTTCAAAATGATGCATCGCTTGTACACTTTGATTATCCATATCATTTTGATAGATTTCAAAATGTGGTACCTTAGAGAGAATGTTTGAACCGTAGTTTTAAAGATTGGCCATAAGAACCGCTTTTGCTGTGAAGACATCATTACAGTTGGAATCATAAGCATCTAAGTCATAAGTTTGGAAGGCTGCATTATGTGGAATTGCTGTATGAATAGCTTGAGCATCTGGAATCCTTGGATCCGCAAGAAATGCTAATTGCTCTTCATCCAAAATTTTCCCCGATTCCTGTGCTTGAACTAACAACATCTTTTCCTGGTACCATGTAGAATTCTTTGACCTCTTAGGCTTAATGCACTGCCTGGCCATATGTCCTTCACCCTGACAATTATAGTATTTAACAACCCTTGCCTCTTCACCTGCATTTTTTCCCGCCGAACTTGTAGCATTTCCCTTATTTCCTGTACCAGCATAAGTCTGTACTTGCCTCCCTTGAACTTGTTGCACAGTGACTTTGCCATCTTGAATAGTGGCCTGATTTCCCGGATTAGAGGAAGTTCTAAGTTGATTATTGATAACGCCCGAATTATACATGTTTACGGTGGCGTTATTTGTATATATTTAATAATTTTTCGTAAACTTTCGATACTTAATAGCATGAAATATTTGTAGGTTCACTTGAAGATATCCCGAGCTTAAACACAACAAAGATCATGTACTTATACGCTAAGGAACACAACATACAAGAAAAGATAAAGAATCAAGCCTAAAAGTGCAAATATGCGCCACACTTATCCTCAAGTTAAAGGAAATAAAAGACTTAGTCAAATTCAGCATTAACTCCATAAGTACACCGCACAAAGTATTTTGTGCGCCGCACTTCCTATCTGACGTTGAAGAATAAATAAAGACATAAATACTACTGCATTAATACCCTAAGTATGACGCACAAATTCTTTTGTGTGCCGCACTTCTCCAATAAACATTTAATTCCCTTTGCATTTAATCACCAAGTACGCCACACATTTACTTTGTGCGCCGCACTTTCACCCCTCACTCAGCCTATAAATAGATGACGAATTTCAATCCTTTTCATCCATCCCTTAATCCATTCTTTAACTAATACACACAATCATCCCCCTTATGAAGTCCTAAACACCTTCCAACCATTCTTCAAGCATAAACACCATATCCTTTGAAGAATCAAGATCAAATCACCAAGAACGACAAAGAACATCATACTAGTTTAGTAAAAGAATGAAGTTTGTTATCGAATTAAGTTATGTTATGAACTCCTTAGCCAATGAGAGGCTTAATCTCTTCATGTCTACTCGGTGTTTGCTATTATATTGAATAACGTGTTGGTATGATCATGATCTCTTTAATCTCAAGCTTATGTTGCAAACCTATTATATCTTATCTTGTCGATTTTGCTATCATTCCTTTGATTAATATATATATATCGGTTTTGGTCGATTAATGACCCATTGATGTTCTATGTGGTTTTTTTTAAAGATTTGTCTATGTCTTACATACGTGTATGTGTGTATGTATAATTCCCCTGTTGTAAACTGTAAATAAGAATAAACAAATTATAGCTCTTGATATATAAGTTATTGGACTATTTGAGTGACACATTTGGTTTAGTCAACTAAATATAAGTCTTGAGTTTTTCAAGTTTAATTGTGTGGCGGGTTATTACATGCTCTGACGAGGAGAATCCTTTTTTTAAACTAAGGTTCTTTTGTGAAGGTTTGTATTCCTTATCCTGCTCTTGAGGTTTTATTTTCAACTATTGCTCAGAGTAGTTCATCTTTTTGTTTGCACTGGGTTTGTTTTTTTTTTATTTTATACTAAATAAGTTATTTTCAAAATCTAGGTTTAAAGTTATATTCTTTTTTGTTGATGTAAATACTACTCTTAGCCCGGTGGACGACTGGGTCGTTCCCTAGAAAGATGATACATTTTCGGGGGGGTAGATCTTTTACCCGGGGGGTGGCCTTGATGGTGTATTTGGGGTATGTTCTGTCATTTTTATTGGGTTGCTGGGGATTTCTCTGTGTTTGGGGGTGGGGCGAGGCGGCAAGGGTTGGGGGTTGCTGGGCGGGTCGGCAATCGGAAGATGAGGGAGGGGGAGGGGAGGGGGGGGTCTCGTAGAGAGAGGAGGGGTGGAAGGAGGAGTAGCGGAGGGAGGGGGGAAAGGAGGAGACCCGTTATGATCTATGTGGTTTTAAAGATTTGTCTATGGTCTTTGTCGTTTGTGCCGAGAAATACACTTTAGTAAATTGATAAACAAATAAGCTTTGATATACTAGTAACTAGATTATTTGAGTGACACATTTGGTCTAGTTAACTAAATATAAGTCTTGAGTTAATTAAGTTAGTTTGTGAAAACGTTTTCTGACGAGAAAATCCTTTTTATCAATTAAGGTTCCATCTTCGAGGTTTAATCATTACCAATACTTATAAATTATTTTCAACTATCCGAGTAGTCATCTTTATTATCATTGGTACAACAAAAGTTACTTTCAAAATTGTTAAAGTCTATTTTTCTTTCTGATTATTTGAACACTACTCAAATCCCTGTGGACGACCTGGTCTTACCTAAACGATTATACTACATACGTGGGTTATACTTTTACCCGTGTGTTTCCCTATTATAAATTGGTATTTTCAGTCATTATAAATTTAAAGCTTTGGAAACACATTAAAGTTTTTGGCGCTGCTGCCGGGGATTTTTTAAGCTGTTCTGTAGTCAACTCTGGAAAATCAGTTTAACTCCCCCCTTTTTTTCAAAAATCATCGTACAAGTTTCTGGCAAACTAACCCAAACAATTTCTCCTTTGGATGCATACACATGCTTCCAATTCTGAACTTGTTGAACCATTACCCGAACCTGAACGTACTCTGAATCGAAGACTTCGTTGACGAAACAAAAGAGTTCCATACGATCAAAGAAACAATCCACTTCAACACCCAAGAATTGTCTATCCGCCAATTCTCAACATCAATTACTTTCGTTACTTTCTTGATAATCTTCGAAATTACGATCCAATGGATGATGAACCCACGTGGGCTGTCGACCGTGTTGTCGCTCTGACTCCCGGTTCTGCAATCACTATTCCTGAAACCGCAAACGAATTTGCCATTAAAGGTAACCACTTGACCCTTGTCAAAGGAAACCAATTTGATGGTAGAACCAAAATCGATCCTCATAAATACATACATGAATTCCTTGGAATCTGCGATATGTTTAAATACAGAGATACCAAAAATGAAGCTGTCCGCCTGATGATGTTTCCCCTATCACTCACTAGAGAAGCAAAAAACATGGTTGGATGAACTCAATGAAGGCACTATAGAAACATGGGATGAACTTTGAACCGCTTTCATCAGCCGATTATTTCCCCAGCTCTTTTTGACCGACTCCTCGGAGAAATCCGAGCCTTTTCTCAACATGAAAATGAATCTCTAACCAATGCTTGGATTCGTATGAAGGAAATGCTCTGAAACTGCCATGGTCACAATCTGTCCAAAGGCAATATTATCAAAATCTTTTATCATGGTCTTAGCGAGATAACCCAAGAAGTTCTAAATGCCGCAGCTGGTGGTATTTTCCTTTATAAAACACCAAATCAAGCTTATCAGCTTCTCAAAGATAAAGTCTTACTCAAGCTTGATTGGGCTAAAAAAAACCAATCATCTCTTAAAAAAAACTGTTGCTTTCGCCTATGAAGGTAATAGTAATTCCGATACTAACAAAATTATGGCCCGAATGGATGCCTTGACCATAAAAATGGATGCTCAGTACAAAGAACTCCAATCTTGTGCTAAAAAACCAACACCCAACCTTGACGAAGATGACATACCTATGTCTCGTGAAAAAGAAGCTAAATTCATGCAAACTTTCCGTAAGACTCGAAAGAGAGAAAAGAGAGAGAGAGAGAGAGAGAGAGAGAGAGAGAGAGAGAGAGAGAGAGAGTTTTTATAATGATTACCGCGATCGAGACTCGAATCAAGATAATTGGCGTTCAAGCGGACGGAATGATTACAATCGAGACAACTACCGATCCAACACTGATGATAAATCCTATGATCTTGAAAAACAATTCAACAATTTCATGAAATCTCAGCAATTAACCAACGCTTTTGTCAAAGAAACATTCATGGACCTCAAAACTCAACTCGAAACAATAGCCAAAAATCATCAAGCTTCAATCCAAAACCTTGAAACTAAGTTTGACAGACTCGCTGACAAGCAATCTGGTCGACCTTCTGGATCTCTTCCAAGAAACACTCAACCAAACCCACGAGGTAGCAACTCTAAAGCTTACCAACCACCATAATCTCGTAATGAGCATGTGAATGCCATATTCACAAAAAGTGGTAAATCCCGTGATCCACCAGGTAACCCGAATGATCAACAAAATAATTATGAAAACCCTATCAACTTCGATAATGATGATGAAGACGATGAACCTATACCACAACCAAAAACTCAACCCACAAAACCAGTTAAAGAAACACCGTTACCAAAACCATACAAACCAAAAGTTTCATACCCTCAACGGCTTAGAAAAGAAAAAATAGAGGCCCAATACGGAAAATTCCTTGACATGATCTGAGCCGTCCGAATCAACGTACCTCTTGTCGACATTTTAGCCAAAATGCCCAACTATGGCAAATTTCTCAAATAACTCATAAGCAACAAACATAAAATCGAACACATTTTAGCCGCTTTCTTGAGCGATGAAAGTTCAGCAATGATCCAAAATAAAGTTCCACCAAAACTCGGAGACCCCGAAAGTTTCCTTATTCCATGCAATTTCAAAACTTTCTCATGTAATGCTTTGGCCGATCATGGTGCCAGCATTAACCTTATGCCATATTCCTTATATGTAAAACTATCTCTCGAAACTCTTAAACCTACTAAAATGAGCGTAAGATTAGCCGACAGATCATTCCAATACCTTGTTGGAATAGCTGAAAATATGCTCATTGAAGTTGGTAAATTCACCTTTCCTGCGATTTTGTTATTCTAGAAATGGAAGACGATAGCAAAGTTCCCCTCATCTTGGGATGACCCTTTCTTCACACTGCTGATGCAGTCATTCGAGTTAAACAGAAACAACTCAATCTTGGAGTTGGAACTGAACGAATGATCTTTAATATCAACTCTACGATGAAACACTCTTACTCGAACGATGATACATGTTTTAGTATCGATGTCATCGATGGAATCTTAGAAGAAGTTTTTGACGTTCTTCTAGACGAAGGAAGCAAAATCCTCCATTCCATCAAAGGAACCCTTCTTGAAGAAGAAATATTTTCCGAATTCGATGAATTCATGGAAATGACTGCCGATGAAAATTCTAAATCTGAATCCGATACCGAAGACCACCATTCGAGAAAATCACCATCAACACCGATTATAAAATCAAGACATCTCTTGAAGAACCTCCTACGGATCTCGAACTCAAACCTCTTCCTGATAATCTAGAATATGTTTTAATAGAAGAACCATCTTTTCTTCCTCTAATCATATCATCTAAACTCTCTGCTCAAAATAAAAGCAAACTTGTATCTGTCCTTAAAAAACATAAAAAAGCCTTTGCCTGGAAAACAACATACATTCCTAGTATCAGCCCATCATTCTGTAAACACAAGATACAACTTTTGGATTGCAAGAAACTAGTTTTCCAATAACAAAGAAGGTTAAATCCAAAAATACAAGAAGTTGTTAAAAACGAAATCGTGAAACTCTTGGCTACCGGTATTATTTATCCAATTGCCGATAGTCCTTGGGTTAGTCCTATTCACTATGTACCAAAGAAAGGCAGTATTACAGTTGTCATAAACAAAAATGATGAACTTGTTCCAACAAGAACCATTACGGGTTGGCTAGTATGCATCGATTATCGTAAACTCAATGAAGCAACCGCAAAAGATCATTTTCCTTTACCGTTTATGGATCAAATGTTGGAAAGACTCGCATGAAATAAATATTTCAATTTCCTCGATGGTTTTTCTGGATATTTTCAAATTCCTATCGACCCTAATGATCAAGAAAAAACAACATTCACATATCCTTTTGGAACATACGCTTATAGGCGAATGCCTTTCGGGCTATGCAATACCCTAGCTACATTTCAAAGATGCATGTTAGCAATCTTTCATGACATGATCGAAGAATCCGTCGAAGTATTCATGGAAGATTTCTCCATCTTTGGAAACTCTTTTAATAAATGCCTAAACAACCTCGATAAAATGTTCCAGCGTTGTAAAGATGCTCATCTTGTCCTTAATTGGGAAAAATGTCACTTTATGGTCAAAGAAGGAATTGTGCTCGGACACAAGGTGTCTGGCACAAGACTTGAAGTTGACAAAGCAAAAATTGACGTAATCTCAAAACTTCCACCCCTACTAATATCAAAGGTATTAGAAGCTTTCTTAGACATGCCGATTTTTACTGACGTTTCATTAAAGATTTCTCAAAAATTGCCCGACCTCTAACTAAGCTGCTTGAAAAAGATGCTCCATTTGAATTCGATGATGAATGTTAAAGAGCATTCAAATTATTAAAAGAGAAACTCACATGTGCTCTTGTGATCGTAAGCCCAAATTGGAATCTTTCGTTTGAACTTATGTGTGATGCAAGTGATTTCGCAGTTGGAGCTGTTTTAGGTTAAAAAGATGGTAAAAACTTTCACCCAATCTATTTCACAAGCAAAACTCTTAATCCAGCTCAATAAAAATACAACGTAAACGAAAAAAAACTTATGGCTGTAGTTTTTGCATTCGAAAAATTTAGATCCTATCTTATTCTATCAAAAACTATTGTTCACACTGATCATTCTACTTTATAGCATTTGTTCAAAAAACAAGATTCAAAACCACACCTTATTCATTGGATACTACTCTTATAAGAATTTGACATAGAAATCAAGGATAAAAAAGGTATAGAATATGTCGCTGCCGACCACTTATCCTGAATTGAAAATGAAGAAATAAGTGATGATAGTGAAGTGGATGATAACTTTCCTGGAGAAACCCTTATGGAAATTAACACCAAAAATGAACCATGGTTCGCAGACTTTGCAGATTACTTGGTAGCCGATATTCTACCAAAAGGAATTACGTACCAACAAAAGAACAAATTCTTCTTTGACCTCAAATACTACTTTTGGGAGGAACCCTACCTCTTCAAAGTATGTCTGACGGTATGATCAGACCCTGTGTATCTGGACCAGAAACCAGAACCATTTTAGATCAATGTCGCCACAGACCAACCGGTGGACAGTATGGACCAAAGGTAACCGCTAAAAAGATCTTACATTCAGGATTTTATTGGTCGACAATCATAAAAGAAGCTCATACTCTAGTTTGTCTTTGCAAAGCATTCCAAAATACAGGAAATATATCAAAACACGATGAGATGCCCTTAACCAACATCCGAGTATGTGAAATTTTTGATGTATGGGGTATCGATTTTATGGGACCGTTTCCAAAATCACATAAGTTTGAATACATTCTTGTCGCTGTTGATTACGTATCCAAATGGGCCGAAGCTTAAGCTCTACCAACCAATGATGCCCGAGTGGTTATCACTTTCTTAAAGAAATTATTCTGCCGTTTCGGAATGCCCAAAGCTCTAATCAACGACCGAGGTACTCACTTCTGCAATAAAATAATGGAAAAGACCATGAAAAGATATGAAGTTAACCACCGTTTCTCTACATCATATCACCCTCAAACTAGTGGTCAAGTTAAAAAGATGAACAGAGCGCTTAAAAGAATTCTTGAAAAGACTGTTAAAGACAACCATGCTATTTGGTCAAGAAAACTTGATGACACTCTATGGGCTTTTCGTACTGCTTACAAAACACCTACCGGTACCACACCCTACAAACTAATATATGGAAAAAACTGCAATTTACCATTTGAAATTGAACACCGTACATACTGGGCCTTGAAGAATTGCAATCCTGATCTCATCGCTGCTGGTGAGAAAAGAATGTTTCAACTACACAAACTCGACGAACTTAGAGACCAAGCCTATGAAAACTCTCATCTATATAAAGCAAGAACAAAGGTCTGGCACGATAGAAACCTAATAATAAGAAAAGAATTCAAAGACGGAAATATGGTTCTACTTTTTCACTCAAAGTGTAAATTTAAACAGCCAAAACTCAGATCACGTTGGCTAGGACCATACGTAGTAAAACATCAATATCCGTCTGGATATGTTGAACTATATGGACAAGATGGAAAAACATTTATTGTTAATGGCCATCGACTCAAACTATATCATGAAGAAGAAGATTATAATGACCAAAGGGAAGCAGTCACTCTATTCTTTCCCAAAGAATGACTCACCAAGTTCGAGTCTAGCTAACGACTCTTTTAAAAATTAAGCGCTTCTCGGGAGGCAACCCGTGCTTCACTTAAGTGTAGAGGAGTCCCTCCTCCATTCTTTTGCTCATATCCTTTATTTATTTTTCTAAAAAAAACAACAAAAATATTTTCTTTTGTGTTTTTATGTGTTTACTTTTATGCAGGTAATATAGCTCAAAGATTTGGAAAATTATGAAGTTTGCTCAAGGGCAGCTCTCTCGCAGCTATACATTTCTCTATGCCCCGGGAAGTACTGTTTTCCTTTAATTTTTCCTATTTTATCTCTATTATCAGTTATCACATTGAGGACAATGTTCAACTTAAGTGTGGAGGAGAGCCTAATAGGAAAAATTAATCATATCCATTCATGTTTGCCCTGCCAAATTTTTTACCAACTGATACTTTTAACAAAAATCTTAATATATATATGTGCTTTCAAAATTAAAAAGAATGTTCTTAGTAAGGCAAATCCAACCGGATTGACACTATAGCTAGCACAACCCAGTCCACTAAATTATGAGAAATTTAGCCTATAGAATATTCGGGTACCCACCATTGGTACCCAAGATAATTGATGCCTTTAGCTTGTTCGAGTTAAGGAGTGAGCAATCATGTGTATCTATTCCATCGTTATGGATGTGTATATGTGGTTTTGTCGCCTTTTCTGGAGCATTGGTATTGGTTGATAATATATTTGAGTGAGCCGGCAATTTAGAAGCTCTAGAACTTGTGCTTGATCATCATTTACAAGACCGAAGCCTGATTAATCACATGTTATGAATCCCGCAAGTCTCTGTTCTTGCAAGCACTCCTTTTAGTGCTAAGTTGCTGAAATACCTAAGTAAAAAGTCAAAGTTGAAAGAAGAAGTTCTGTGCTAAGCCTTAGTTATTAAAAAAAAGAATAAAAATATATAGTAGCTCAAAGAAATAAAGGCTTAAGTTTTGGCACATATCTGTATATGCTACCATCCTTTATCAATATCAAATTTCGCCCTTCGGTCAGGTTTATGTGTCAAGTACAAGCCTATGGTAGTTGTCTAGATTATGTATGTGCAAATTGAGTGTTTTCACAAATATATATAAAACCCTATCTGAGTGAACTGAGCGAATTCTAAATCTAACACATTCCCTATTTGAGGTGCTTAGTTATATGTCAATGCCTGAAAAGTTATATAAACCTGTAAACACTTGAAAAATCCAAATTTTCTCCACGTCACGATAAATGATTTAATTTTCTCGCTTTGATTGCTTGAGGGCAAGCAATAGCTAAGTGTGGAGGGATTTGATAATGCCCAAACTATACATGTTTTTGGTGGCGTTATTTGTAGATATTTAATCATTTTTCGTGAACTTTCGATACTTAATATCATGAAATATTTGCAGGTTCACTTGAAGATATCCCGATCTCAAACACAACAAAGATCATGCTCTTATACGCTAAGGAACACAACATACAAGAAAAGATAAAGAATCAAGCCTAAAAGTGCAAATGTGCGCCGTACTTACCAATTGTGCGTCGCATTTATCCTCAAGTCAAAGGAATTAAAAGACTTAGTCAAATTCAGCATTAACTCCATAATACGCCGCACAAAGTATTTTGTGCGCCGCACTTCCTATCTGACGTTGAAGAATAAATGAAGACATAAATAGTACTGCATTAATACCCTAAGTACGCCGCACAAATTCTTTTATGCGCCACACTTCTCCAATAAACATTTAATTCCCCTTGCATTTAATCACCAAGTACGCTGCACATTTTACTTTGTGTGCATCACTTTCACCCCTCACTCAGCCTATAAATAGAGGACGAATTTCAATCCTTTTCATCTATCCCTTCATCCATTCTTCAACTAATACACACAATCATCCCCCTTATGAATTCCTAAACGCCTTCCTACCATTCTCCAAGCATAAACACCATATCCTTTGAAGAATCAAGATCAAATCACCAAGAACGATGAAGAACATCATACTAGTTTAGTAAAAGAATAAAGTTTGTTATCGAATTAAGTTATGTTATGAACTCCTTAGCCATGAGAGGCTAAATCTCTCATGACTACTCGGTGATGTTACGATAATGAATAAGTGTTTGGTATGATCATGATCTCTTTAATCTCAAGCTTATGTTGCAACCCTATTATATCTTATCTTGTCGGTTTTGCTTATCAATATTAGATTATATAATCATATCGGTATAGGTCGAAAGACCCGTTATGATCTATGTGGTTTTAAAGATTTGTCTATGGCCTTTAACGTCTGTGTCGAGAAATATACTTTCGTAAACTGATAAACAAAATAAGCTTTGATATAATAAGTTACTGGACTATTTGAGTGACACATTTGGTTTAGTCAACTAAATATAAGTCTTGAGTTAATCAAGTTAATTTGTGAAAACATTTTCTGACGAGAAATTATTTTTATAAACTAAGGTTCCATTTTCAAGGTCTTAATCATTTCCAACACTTATGAATTATTTTCAACTATCCGAGTAGTCATCTTTATTATCACATGTAAAACAAAAGTTATTTTTAAAAACTGTTAAAGTCTATTTTCTTTCTGATTATTTGAATACCACTCAAATTCCTGTGGACGACCTGGTCTTACCTAAACGATTATACTACATACGTGGGTTATACTTTTACCCGTGTGTTTCCCTATAATAAAATTGGTATTTTTAGTCATTATAAATTTAAAGCTTTTGAAACACATCAATTGTTGGTTGAGTAAAAGCGTGAGGCAGCTACAGCAGACATAAATGCCATTGCTTTGTTGAGACAAGCAATTAGATCATCTCCTGGATTAAATACAGGAACAACAAGAACTGAGTCCAATTGAGTAAACTCAATCAGTGGTTGTGTTGAAACTAGAGGTGAATGATAAGCATTTTGAGGAACAGATGATGTTGGATGACTGATTTGTGGTTATGGAAGAGGATGTGCTGCATACATTGTTGTGTATGGTTGAGAAGAGTGAACTTGTTGAAGATCTGATGATTTCTATTGAGGATACTGTGGAGAAGTGTATTGAGAATGGTAGTTGTTAAGGTGAGACGATGTTTGATTATAGTTGGCAACTAAGGCAAGTGGATCTTGGTATCGTTCACGCAATAAATATGCTTCATTTGCATGTGCCTCATGTTGTTGAAGATATGAATACAATTGATTATTATTGGTTGTATGCAAATCTCTAGCCAACTTTACATCTGTCATAAATTTGCTCCATTATGGTGGAAGACTGTTCAGAAACTTAGTATTTATTTGAACTAGTCTCATTGTCATGTTGATGATGTGCATGTCATTGCTGAGTTGAGTGAATCTCCAATAGTATTGATACAGAGTTTCACCCTTCACATGAGTAAACTTATCAAACTTGTCATACAGTTTACACTCTCGTTCTTGTAATGACAATGATGTGCCTTGCATTAGAAGCTTAACTCTGTCCCATATCTCATTGGCAACTTTGTGATGATTGATAATAGCATACACATCTGGAGGTAGTCCCTGAAAAACAATGTTGGTAGCTTTAAGATCACAGTCAGCTTGGAGCTTTTCTGTAGCTGAGAGTTCTTCATACTTCTTTTTCCTAGTTTTGCCATTCTCTTTAACAGTAGGCCAGATAAGAGGATCGTTTTCAATTGAGTTAGGTATCATTCTCCTGTTCTCCCTATTCTCTATGTATAGTTCCATACGGCTCTTCCAAGAGTCATACATAGTTTTGTCTAACATGGGAGGACGGTTATCCGCACCGGCAATAATCATGAATTCAGCTAAAGTTGTCATTTTGAATTGTTTGTTAAAATGAGAAAAGATAACCTTTTGATTGTTCAGTTATTTGAGGAATTTGTGTTAAAGTGTTGTATTTAAAGTGATGAAGTATTGGAATTACACAGGATTTTACAATTCTTGATAAAACCAAGAAGATAAGTTAACATTTCACGGGATTTTACAAATCAAAGAAAAATCCGTATAAATCACCTAGAAGAAATGGTATAAATCTCCTAGGCAAAAATAACAGTGTATAAATCACCCAAAGACAATGTATAAATCGCCCAATATGCAATGTATAAATCGCCCAAGGAATACTGTATAAATCGCTCAAGAGAAGTAGTATAAATCTCCCAATGAAAGTGGTATAAATCGCATGAAGAACACACATATAAATCGCCTAATAGAAAAAATACGTATAAATCACCTAGAAGGAGGAGGTATAAATCGCCTAGGCAAAAACTGTAGTGTATAAATTGCCCAAGAGACAACGTATAAATCACCCACTACACAATGTATAAATCGCCCAAGGAACACCGTATAAATCGCCTAGAACAAAACACGTATAAATCGTCCAAGCAACTGTGTATAAATCGCCTAAGCCAAAACACGTATAAATCGCCTAAGCCAAAACACGTATAAATTGACTCCCTTCAGGTATAAATCTCCCAGTTCTAAAAATCCAAAAACCCACTTTTTCAAATCACTTAAAGACACACCTTTTGACGTTTTTGTTTGATTTTTCTTGTACAACTTACTATGCTAAGCCTATTAGAACCTTAAAAACATAAACTTTATAGTTTTTAACAAAAAAATTTTAAAATCAAGATTTTGGTACAAAAAAGATTTCTTACCAAAGATTACTCAAAAAGATCAAATTTTTGGTGTTTTTGCTAGGATTTTCTTGTACAACTCACTAATACTAAGGTAGTAAAAGCTTAAAAATATAAACTTTATAGTTTTAAACACACAAAAAGTAAAAACTTTCTTGTGTGCTCGGCACCAAAAAGATGTAACAAAAAGATCAAAAACGCACACAAAACCTACAAGATCACCCCATGGCTCTTGATATCAATTGTAGAAAACATGTTTTATCTAATCTATATAACAAACACAAGATAAGAACTAGAGAGAGAAAGGATGAAAGGTTATGTCTAGTGAGAGAAAGTAAGAGAGAAAATATTAGATTATGAATGTGAGAAATGAACCAACCAACACCCTCTTCAAGCTATAGAGAGGGTATTTATAGAATAATAAGCCGCGGCTCACATAGGGACTTAATGGGCTTTCTATGGGCTTTGGCCCATCTACCTTACTAACGTTCCAAATATTGTCTAAGACCAACGAGCTACGTATCTAGGAGTGACCGAGTCTTTTCTCGATTTATAACATGCAGCTATTTGAAACCCTAATTTTAGCATCCAAATGCACTCATTTCAGCCCTTCATTTATAGTTGCAAAAAAGAGTAATGTCATATGTGATATTTGGATTATAACTGACCCAATCAACACATGGGGTCCTCTTTGAACTACCAGCCACCACAAGCTCAAAATGAACATGTAAATGTCGTATTTATACGAAGTGGTAAAACCTATGACCTACCTATCAACCCAAATGATCAGCCTAATAACTCTAAAACTCTTATCAACTTTGATAGCGATGATGAAGATGATGAACCTACACCTCAACCCAAACCTAAAGAACCAAAACCAGTCAAAGAAACACCAATACCCAAACCGTACAAACCAAAAATCCCATATCCTCAACGCCTCAGAAAAGTGAAAATGGAAGCTCAATATGGAAAATTCCTCGACATGATTCGAGCCGTTCGAATCAACGTACCTCTTGTCGATGTTTTAGCCAGAATGCCCAACTATGGCAAATTTCTCAAGGAACTCGTGAGTAACAAACACAAAATTGAACAAATTTGAGCTGCTTTCCTAAGCGATGAAAATTCTGCCATACTTCAAACAAAGTTTCACCAAAACCTGGAGACCTTAGAAGTTTTCTCATTCCATGTAACTTCAACAAAGCTTTCTCATGTAATGCTCTAGCCGACCTTGGTGCAAGCATAAATCTCATGCCATATTATTTATATACAAAGTTATCTCTCGAAACTCTCATACCTACTAAAATGAGTGTAAGATTAGCCGACCGATCATTCCAATATCCTGTTGGAATAGCTGAAAATATGCTCGTTGAAGTTGGTAAATTCACCTTCCTTGCCGATTTTATTATTCTCAAAATGGATGAAGACAGTAAGTTCCCCTTATCTTAGGAAGACCTTTTCTTCACACTATAGATGTAGTAATTCGAGTTAAACATAAGCAACTCAATCTCGGAGTTGGAACTGAACGAATGATCTTTCATATCGATTCTGCGATGAAACATTCTTACTTAAACGATGATACATGTTTCAGTATTGATGTCATCGATGAAATATTAAAAGAAGATTTTGATGCTCTTCTCGATGAATGTAGTAAAATCCACCATTCCATAGAAGGAACTATCCTCGAAGAAAAACTCTTTGTTGAATTCGATGAATTCATGGCAATGACCATCGATGAAAACTCTGAATCCGAATCCAACACCGAAGAACCATCATTTGAAAAAATCACCTTTAACACCGATTATAAGATCAAAACATCTCTTGAAGAACCTCCTATGAATCTTGAACTCAAACCTCTTACTGATAACCTAGAATATGTATTCTTGGAAGAACCCTCTTTTCTTTCAGTGATTATATCATCTCAGCTCTCTGAATAAAACAAAATCAAGTTAGTATCTGTTCTTAAAAAACACAAGCAAGCCTTTGCTTGGAAAACAACAGACATTCCTGGGATCTGCCCATTTTTCTGTAAACATAAAATTCAACTCCTGAAATACAAAAAATCAGTTGTTCAAAAACAAAGAAGATTGAATCCAAACATGCAAGAAGTTGTGAAAAAATAAATAGTTAAACTGCTCGACACCGGTATCATTTATCCAATAGCCGATAGCCCTTGGGCAAGTCTTATTCACTATGTACCTAAGAAAGGTGGTATTACAGTTGTTACCAACAAAAAAGATGAACTTGTTCCAACAAGAACTGTTACAGGTTGGCGAGTATGCATCGATTATCGTAAACTCAATGAAGCAACTGCGAATGACCACTAACCTTTGCCATTCTTGGATCAAATGTTAAAAAGGCTCGCAGGAAATAAATACTTCTGTTTCCTTGATGGTTTTTCTGGATATTTTCAAATACCAATCGATCCTATGGACCATGAAAAAACAACGTTCACATGTCCTTTTGGTATATACGCTTATAGGCGAATGCCTTTCTGGTTTATGTAATGCTCTAACTACTTTCCAAAGGTGCATGCTGGCTATCTTTCATGACATGATCAAAGAATCCATCGAAGTATTCATGGATGATTTCTCCGTATTTAGAAGCTCTTTTGATCATTGCCTAAACAACCTCGATAAAATGCTTCAATGTTGCAAAGATGCACATCTTGTCCTTAACTGGGAAAAATATCACTTCATGGTAAGAGAAGGAATTATGCTTGGACACATGGTGTCCGAAGCAGGCCTCGAAGTCGACAAAGCAAAGATCCACGTAATCTCCAAACTTCCACCCCCCACTAATATCAAAGGTATTAAAAGTTTTCTAGGACATGCCAGTTTCTACCGAAGATTCATTAAAGATTTCTTAAAAATTGCCCGTCCTCTCACCAAGTTGCGTGAAAAAGATACTCCATTCGAATTCGATGTCGAATGTCACAATGCATTCAAATTGTTAAAAAAAGCTCAGATGTGCTCTTGTGATCGTAAGCCCAAACTGGAATCTTTCGTTTGAACTCATGTGTGGTGCAAGTGATTTCGCAATTGGAGCAATCTTAGGTCAAAAAGATGGTAAAAACTTTCACCAAATCTACTTTGCAAGCAAAACTCTCAATGCAGCTCAAGAGAACTATACAATCACTGAAAAAGAACTTATGGCTGTAGTCTTTGCATTTGAAAAATTCTGATCCTATCTGGTATTATCAAAGACGATTGTGCACACTAATCACTCAACTCTTAGGCACCTGTTCAAGAAACAAGATGCTAAGCCACTCCTTATTCGTTGGATACTACTCTTACAAGAATTTGATATCAAAATTAAAGACAAAAAAGGTACAAAAAAATGTTGCCGTTGACCACTTATCTCAGATTGAAAATGATGAAACAAAGTGATGATAGTGAAGTCGACGATAACTTTCTTGGAGAAACTCTCATGAAAATAGACACTAGAGACGAATCATGGTTCGCAGACTTTGTAAACTATTTGGTAAGTGATATCATACCTAAAGGAATGACGCACCAGCAAAAGAACAAATTTTTCTCTGATCTCAAACACTACTTCTGGGAGGAACCCTACCTCTTCAAAGTATGTTCTGACAGTATGATCAGACACTGTGTCTCTGGACCAAAAACTCGAACCATTTTAGATCAATGTCACCATGAACCCACTGGTGGACATTATGGACCAAATACAACCGCTAAAAAAGTCTTAGACTCAGGCTTTTACTGGCCAACCATCATCAAAGAAGATTATACTCAAGTTCGCCTTTGCGAAGCATGTCAAAAGACAGGAAATATTTCAAAACGTAATGAGATGCCCTTGAACAACATTCAAGTATGCGAAATTTTTGACATATAAGGTTTCGATTTCATGGGACCTTTTCTGAAATCATATAAATTTGAATACATCTTAGTCGTTGTCAACTATATATCTAAGTGGGCCAAAGCACAAGCTCTACCAACAAACGATGCCAGAGTTGTTATTACTTTTCTGAAGAAACTATTCTGTCATTTCAGAATACCCAAAGCTCTCATAAGAGACCGATGAACTCATTTCTGCATCAAGATAATGGAAAAAACAATTGAAATATATGGAGTTAACCATCGATTGTCTACATCGTACCACCCTCAAACGAGTGGTCAAGTTGAAAAGACAAACACAGCCCTTAAAAGAATTCTTAAAAAAACTGTTAAAGATAATCCTGCCATCTGGTCAAGAAAACTTGATGATGCTCTGTGGGCTTTTCATACTGCTTTCAAAACACCAACCGGTACAACTCTGTGCAAGCTCGTATACGGTAAAAACTGCCACATGCCTTTTGAAATTGAACACCGTGCATACTGGGCCCTAAAAACTGTAATCTAGATCTTATCGCTGCTGGTGAGAAAAGAATGTTCCAATTGCATGAGTTAGACAAACTCAGAAATTAAGCCTACGAAAACTCTCATCTATACAAGGTAAGAACCAAAGTCTGGTATGACAGGAAACTCAAGATGAGAAACGAATTCAAACATGGAAAGAAAGTGTTGCTCTTTCATTCAAAATATAAATTCAAACAGCCCAAGCTCAGATCTCGCTGGCTAGGACCATACATAGTAAAACATCAATATCAATCCAGATATGTTGAACTATATGGAAAAGATGGCAAGAGATTCATTGTTAACGGCCATCGACAGAAGCTATATTATGAAGAAGAAGATTACAATGACTAAAGGGAAGCAGCGACTCCCTTCTTTCCGAAAGAATGAATTCTCGGAAGGCAACCCTTGCTTTAATTTAAATGTGGAGGAGTCCCTCCTCCTTTATTTTTATTTTCTAAAAAAAAATCAACAAAAATATTTTCTTTTTTTGTGCTTTTGTGTTTACTTTTGTAGGTAATATAGCTTAAGCCTAGAAAATTATGGCGTATGCTCAAGGATAGCTCTTTCGCAGCTACATTTCTCTATGCCCCGGGAAGTACCGTTTCCCTTAATTTTTCTTATTTTCTAGTTTATCAGTTATCACATTGAGGGCAATGTTTAACTTAAGTGTCGAGGAGAGCCAAATAGGAAAAATTAATCATATCTCTCCATGTTTGCCATGCAAAATATATATTTTATTTTCAACTGATATTTTATGAAAATCTTAAAAAAATATATTTGCTTTTCTTTTAAATATAAAATATGCTCTTAGTAAGGCAAGTCCAACCGGATAGACACTATAAGTAACACAAAACCAGTCCACTAAATTGTGAGAATTTAAAGCCTTAAAAGAATTCGGGTATCCACCTTTGATACCTAAGATAATTGATGCCTTTAGCTTTTTCGAGTTAAGGTTTGAATGCAATTGCAAGTGTCTCATCCATCGTTATGGCTGTGTATTTGTAATTTATCGCCTTTTCTAGAGCAATGATATTGGTTGAAAATTATATACGAGTGAGCTGGTAATTTAGTAGCTCTAAAACTTGTGCTTGATCATCATTTAATAGACCTCAGTGAGATTAATTTATAGACAAAATTATATGATATGAGGTGAATTAAATCCAGTAAGCTCTTGTATCTGCAACACTCCCTTTTAGTGCTATTTCGCTGAAGAAATCAAAGTTGAAAAAAAGAAGTTTCGTGCCAGCCATGGTTATCACAATGAAAAAAATATAAAAAAGAAATAAAAGTTTAAAGTTTAAGGCTTAATTTTGGCACAAGAGATCAGTATATGCTATTCACCCTCATCAATATCAAGTTCTGCCCCTTTGAGATTTTGTCTGGTGCTCACGCCTCATCGGTCATGTTTATGTGTCTTGCACAAGCCTATGGTAGCTGTCTAGATTATGTCTGCGCATCTGAGTGTCTTCACGATTATAAACCCTATCTGAGTGGCTCGAGTGAATTAAAAATCAACCACATTCCTTTGTGAGGTGCTCTGTTATGTGTTTATGCCTGAAAAGTTATCTAAACCAATAAACACTTTTTAAATTTAAATTTTCTCCACGTCATGATAAATGATCTTGTTTTTCTTACTTTAATTGCTTAAGGGCAAACAACAACTAAGTGTGGAGGGATTTGATAACGCCTTAATTATACATGTTTTTGGCGGCGTTATTTATATATATTTTATTATTTCTCATGAATTCTCGATACTTAATAGCATGAATTATGTGCAGGCTTACCTGAAGTCATCCCGAGCAAAAAAGAACAAAGTTCAAGTGTTTATAGTTATTGGAAAGCATGATAAAATAAAATAAAGGACCAAAGCTAAAAAAGACCTTAAGTACGCCGCACAAATATCTTGTGCGCCACACTTCTTATCAAGTCCAGAAAATTAAAGACTATTAAATGAAGATCACATTTACTCACCAAGTATGCCACACAAACTTCTTTGTGCGTCGCACTTCCTGTCGAAGTTAAGAAGAAGAATAAATGAAATTAAAAGTAACCCGCACTAACACCCCAAGTACGCCGCATAAAATTCCTTGTGCGATGCACTTCGACCCCAAATTCAGCCTATAAATAGAGGACGATTTTCAAGCATTTCATATCAACTTTTTGATCAAGAATCATTCCTCTTATTTCATACCAACAAATCTATCTTCAGAACATCTTGAAGATTGAAGATCGAACCACGAAGAACGAAGAAGAACATCATTGAATTTAGAAGAAATAAAGGTTGTACTAAGATTCTATACTTGTATTGGGTAGAGTTTGATCCATATTCTTACCCAGATATAGTATGTTTCTTGTTTATCTACTCAATTTTGTTATGAACCTCATAGCCATGAGAGGCTAAATCTCTCATGAATACTCAGTAAAAATAATATAATGAATAAGCATTTGATATAATTACGATCTTGTTAATCTTAAGCTTACGTTAAATCCTATCGTGGCTAATCTTATCAACTTTGATTACATACTCACACCGATATAGGTCGAAAGACCCGTTGTGAACTATATAGTTTTAAAGATTTGTCTTTGATCTTTATCGTTTGTGACGAGAAATCCACTTACGTTATTTGATAAACAAAATAGATTTGATATAATAGTAACTGGATTATTTGAGTGACACATTTGATCGAGTTAACTAAATATAAGTCTTAAGTTGAACAAGTCAATCTGCGAAAATGTTTTCTGACGAGAAACCCCTTTTATAAATTAAAGTCCTATGTTTGAGATCGTAACTATTATCACTGCTTATGGGTTATATGAAATTATCCGAGTAGTCATCTTTCTCATTATTGAATTCAGTTTAGTTTATTTTAAATCTGTTAAAGTTTATTATTCATCTGATTATTCGAACACTACGCAAATCCCTGTGGACGACCTGGTCTTACCTGAAGTGTTATAATACATACGTGGGTTATACTTTTACCCGTGTGTTTTCATCTAATAATTGGTAATTTCAGTCTTATAAATTTAAAGCTTTTGAAACACATCAACTACCTTCAAATCAAAGATCAAGATCCTGCCTTTTTGATTTGACAAAAGGAGGAGAAAGAAAGAAAAGAGAGCTAGAGCTTACGGGGGAGAAGAACGATACTACTCAAGGGGGGAAGACAATGCTCAAGCTTCACCAAATTACAAGGCAAGATCAAGATGCAAGCTACATCAATGACATTCTTCATCTTTGCTATGTTTGCAATTTTATTTGCTTTCGAAAATTTATTTGCCATCATCAAAAGGGGGAGATTGTTGGTGCAACATTAACTAAGATCTTCTTTATATTTTAACAATGACAAATAGACGTTTGCAACACTTAAAATCACAAATGATAGCCAAAAAACCCAATCCGCCAAAACCCAAACAAGAGTTTCGGCGCGCGCCAACGCGTGGCCAATGCGCCAGGCTCGAAATAAGTTTGGGAGATTTTTGCTCATCAGCTTTCCTATTACCCGACACATGTGGATCTTTTAATAAAGGTATGTACATGATACTTGAGCTATTAGAAACACTCGAAACGAAGTTGAGACTTAGAGAGGAGCAAAAACAAGTCCTCTCGTTTTTAACATAATAGTAACTCATTTTCTTTACTAACGCCTCTAGCCAAGGCTAAAACTATTTCGTATTATTAGTATATTTATACTAATAACATAACATCAGAAGAAAGTATTCATTTGACCTTAATCCCGTTTTACGTTGTCTCTAATCATGTAACGGGTGGTACTCCCTTTTTGGTATAACTAAGTCAAAGGTCACTTTGCGTAAACGCACCCTTTCTCTTTATGGGATGTTCTTTACTTAAGATGCAAAACACTTAGCTTGTTCGCATCAAGATGATCAGTGATCAAATTAATTATTGATTAATCTTGGATTAAGTCTTAATGACTATTTGAGTTTTTGTTAATTGGAAGTAGTTTATACTTTTATTTTTAACACTTCTAACTTTAAATGTTTTACAAACTCCCACATTTCGTACACATCACTTCCCACTAAAATTCCCTTAATCATTTGTTTACCCTTACTTTTCAAACAAATGATTAAACACACTTTCCTACATAATCCCAGCATTCCAACAAACATTTTTCTCACTTTCCCAAATATATTCTCTAATCACTATTGTCTAATTCTTTTCTTCTTTAAAGACAATACATGATTATCATCTTCTTTATAACCATCACATAAACCTTAAACCATTTTCACCACATACAACCTTCCTAATTTTAAACCCACATGTGTCAACTCACATTCTCTTACACATGTAATTCTTATCCCTTTCAATCCCAACATACAATCCTACGTGTCTTGTCAAATATTCTTTATTGACCCACTCACACACTCTTATATTTGAATATCACACACACACACACACTCACACTCAAAGCTTCTCCTATATACTTTGCCAACTCACCCTTTTAAACATTCAAATTTGAAATTTGAAATATAAATTTAAAATATAGGCTCCTTTCCATCACATCATAGTCTAATCCAATGCCAACTCACATACAACTCACACTTCTCAAACAAACACAATTTGAATTTGAAATTTAATTTTTTTTCCTTATAACATCCACACTTTCTCCGCAAGTTTGGCAGATTCCTTTGGCATATACTTTCTTTCTTAACCATGTCAACTCACCAACCTAACCATGGTTAGTTTTAACCCATCCTAGTACACACACAACCCTCTCACAACATTTGAATTTATTTTTCAAATGTTCTCTCATTCACACAATGATAACTCATCACATTCACTCTAAATTAAAAATTTTAATTTCAAATCATTACAGGAAAAATTTGTATCCATCAGATGGGGAATACCCAATGATAAAACCTTTGTCAAATGGTTTTTCTCTTTCTCTTTGAAATCGGATAAACACCCCTAAAACTTCTTTTAAACACTTCATAAATGTTTTTATCAAATGGTTAGCTGAGTTGGTTGACATTATAACACTTTGAGTGTTAGAATGATGGAAAGGTCAAAGCGTGAAGTACAATTTGGGGTTTAGCAAGAACGGGCATTTAAAACGCCAAAAACTCAAAAAACCCAAGACGTGTTTATGCCTTTCTGACAGGCTAGGTTCGCGCTAACGCATGGCTAGCGCACCAAACTCAAGTTGGTCTTTACCGATTTGGGTTTTTAGTATATAAATACCCCTCCTTGGATCTTGTATTCCTTACTTCTTGCCAATCATTCTTTACTCTTGTTCTTCTCTCTAATCCTCTAAGTCTAAACACAATTGTGTTCTAATCTTCTCGATCTATCATTCAATTAAAGAGAACACATCTCCGTAGGAGAGACACACAAGTACCTAATCCACACATGTGTGTTAAAGTCGAGGGTCTTCTTTCTATACCATTTCTACTAGAATTGAGTCTCTAGGTTATGTTAGGACTTGATTCAAAACAATCAACTTTCATTCAATTTGGTTGTAAGAGAGGTCTTGTACCTTTGTGGTAAGCCTAGATCATGTGG
>BQNB010028648.1:2420-53916 GCA_026074375.1 Tanacetum coccineum
AGTTTTAAAGTTGTAGAAACAAGTTTTTAAGAAAGGCCTCAATTGGTTTTGAGTTTTGATCACAAAGTGTCAATTGCATCAGCATTCTAAAAACAGTCCTTAAGGCCATTTTCTAGCTTAAATTTCAGATAGTTAAAGTAGGAGTTAGGTCTTAAAATTTGGAGCACAAGTAGATTATAGGTTATATTAGAACTGTTTGAGCTAAATTTGTAATATTTTGCTTAATTACTCATCTGTTTTTAAGCTTGAACTTAGCATTTAGTCTTTTCATAAAAAAAACCAAAAAGAACACTCAGCTCATACTGAGTCAATCAGTCTTTTTCAATTAGCCTTTTCTTTGCTTATTTGATTTTCAAACTAATTTTTAAGTGTAGTTTTAAGTAGTTTGGAAGATGGGCTTTTTAGTGGTATAAGTCTTATAACCATAAGGTTCTGTCTATTAGCTTAAAAATAAGTCCAAAATTGCCTATTTGTCTGTTTGATTAGCAGTTTTACATCAGATTGCTTAAGTGCTTAATACAGCTTATGGCTCATTCTTTTTGCTTAATTCTTGCTAAGATTTGCTTGTTAGGTTAGTATTAGGGTAGTAGTAGCTTAAGTAGTTTCAGTTTGAGCTTATTCAAGTTTTCAAGTTTCCTTAAAAAGCAAAATAAGTGTTAAGTCTAATTTGTCAGTTTTTAAGCTCAATTTCTGGCTTATGGTTTAAGATTTACAAAAAGTTTATTTTGCAAAAGTTGTTAGTTTCAAGTTGTTTTATAAGATTTTCCAAAAAGTTTTGAAAAATAAAATAAATTGCAAAAAGTTAAGCCACGGGTTCGAACCTGTGACCTAACCTTTCACACCCACACGTCCCAACATACACACACATTAACCATCGCACCAGACCAGGGCTATCTGTTATGATAGCCCACACCTAATCTTTTAAATACATTTTTAGTTCCTTTTTCAATTAAAAAGCCGTAGCTTATTTAGGACTTTTTAGGGCTTATTGAGTTAGCTTATTTCGAGTTTATATTTTTATAAAATCTGTTACACTTTTGTTCATTTTTCAGTAATTTTCCTAGAATTTTTAAATTTAGTTTGGAATTTTTAATCATTTAATTTTTATTAAAAACTTTAAAAAATCATAAAAAATAGAAAAATAATCAAAAAATAATAATTTTCTTTTTCTGAAAATTTTCTTTTATCATAATTTAGGTTTAGAAATTAAATTTGCGTTCGTAGGTCTTAATTTTAGTATACTTGCTTAATTGTCGCATTTTCTTCAATTCCCGTTAACGTTTTCATGTTTAATTGCTTAGTTGTTTAATTTCCTTTGCGTATTTTATGTGTTTTTATTCGTAGAAATTGAAAGCCAACTCAAAAATTTAGAACCATTCAAGTCATTGTCCAAACAAAAACGAGGTCTCAATTTCATAATTCTTGGGGTATAAACGACCCGGTGAACACTTACCGGATAACGTACGATATTTTCGTGTGAATTTTCATATTACCTTTGCCCTCAAGGGTAATTTTGGAATTTCTATACTTTTATATTATACGTATAAAATTGTACAATCAGTATCGTTTGAACTTTGATACATCCTTATTTGAAAATAAAGTAATTTGGCCATTAATCAAGCTTGGTATACATTGCCATACTCATCGCAAGGCGAAAAGAATTTTTCGTATGATATGTTATATGATTAGTCGTTCTAGTTTGTATTGCTTCTATATATTGATTGTATGCTTATCTCTCATTACATTTGAGCTTGCTTATCTGTGAAACATAAATGTCAACCTTGTCATGTATTTTTCTTCGCTTGTATGTCAATTTTGATTCTTAAAAGAAACAATATAGTTTCAAAAGGGGTGTTTGGGTTAACTCATAATTTTGTCAAAAGTATCATTACTTGATGTGTGATGTGCTATATGACTACTTATTTGCCTTGTTTACATCTTATCTTTGCGTCTTGTTTGTTTATGGATCAATTCATGTTTGGCATATTTGGCTCATTTGTTTGTCATCTTTAGCTTCGCACAATAGGTCTTATGCCTAGGTCTTGTGCTCCATCATATGCGAACATATAAACTCTTTGTTTGCATAATGATAATCCAAAATCATATATCATACACAATTAACTTAGAAAAATCTTAAGAAGAAGACTAAGTATGCTAGATAAGTGTTTTGACAAATATCGTCATAAAAATTGTACACATTAAAATGAGATTGGCAACTTGATTGTTTCATCCGAAATACTCAAGTAAAGACGAAGTGTAGTGATGCCTTGTTGTAGCGCTTTATTTTTTTCAAAGCGGTCTAAGTAAAAAGTTATTGTTTGGTAAAAGTGTTCAAAACTATTGTTATGCAAAAACACCCTAAAAAAGGATTCCACTGTTCAATATACAAGTGTGCACTTTAACTATTGAAGTATATATTTAAACACATATTCTGGAAGTTTTGATGCAAAAAGTCCGAGTTTGGTCAAGTTATGCCATATACAGAATCTGGAAAAAAAAAAAAGGGGAAAAACAAACAAGTTTTGTGAAAAATGGGTCATTTGAGGAATATTCATTTAAAATCAACCATATGGATTAGAACTTGTGCACTCTCCCATGGTTACAAAGCAATTGAGCCTTGATAGTCTCAAGTGTTGATTCTAGTTTTCCAAATTAATAACGAAAATGTCACATTTTGGGCATGGAGATTTCGCTCAAAAGTTTAAAATATTTTTTGTCATGTTTGGAAAAGAGGGCACAAAAGTAGCCAGTCATAAATTATCTACACATTTTTTTAGTTGCCCTACTTCATCCTTGTCGACCTTATACCATTAGTTCATTAAACTTGTTCTCGCATCTACCAAAACACCATTAAGGCACATATTCCATACTAGGTTGTAAATACGATCTTTCTTTGCGTAGTTCTATCATTACATCTTGACTTTGCATATACTGTGTTATATTATATGTTTCTGTTTGAATCCTTTTGCTTTGTCATTATCCTTAGTGATAAGAATACTAATTCGATTAATTAAAAAATGTGTAATCCTTTGATTATAAGGTTTGTTTCCTTTTTAAATGTTTTTATGCTTGTACTCATGTTACTAAATGTTAAGGCTTAAACATGACTTACATGATGTTTGCATTAGAAGTAATTTTGTCTCGTATATGATGTCTCGTATGATCTCGTAATTTGTCATTTTGATACATGATGATTTTGATAGATACTATCTATGTTTGATACGTTTCTTGTTCCTTGTTGGGTTCGCCTAAATCTATCCGTATAAATTCCTCTAGTTTAATACACATGCTTAAACATGGTTGCCTGATCTTTGCATCTTGTCCTTATATAAATAACACATGATTTAATTTTCTACCTTTAGCTCTTATGTTATGTATTTTTGATATACCTTGTAGAAGTCTAGGATCTTTCTTTGAAGCCACAATATTTTAATTTAGAACTCAAAATCGACAAACAAGCGATGGAACAATTTAACTTTGATACTATCTTTCATAAATAAACGAACTCAAATGCAGATAAGTCGATTCATGCCTATTTGACTTCCTTTTGTGTCATATCCATAACACATTGTTTAGTGCAATTAGATTTTATAATCTACAATTATCTTCTTCCAATCATTTTCCCTTCTTCTGATTGCTTGTGTTTGGTTGAACTATCTTGCGCAACATGCTCTTGTATAATTGTTCTTATTATCTCATATTGTTATGTCTGAATCCTTGAATAGATTGTTTAACTTAGAATCGTTTCAGCTTGTAGGTTGGTTTTATGCAATTCATACTTCTTCATTTTCATTTCTGTTTGTATTTAAGGAGTGTTTGGAATAATCAAAATATGTAGGGTATAGCGTTCACTCAATACTCCAAGTTTTTTTTAGATTATTCTACAGTATGCAACCAATTGATGCACCATATAAGATGAAAGTCAGAGATTAGATTTATTTTTGTTCCTACTAAGAGAGATTTCTTAGATTTTAGGAACCTTGGCTGCTGCAAGCTCATTTTCGGTAGGGGGGGAGAAGGGGCAGGGGGGGGGGCCCTGCAGGCAAATCCGGTTTTTGTTGAACCAAGGAAGACGCTAGCCGGTCTACGTAGGCATCTTTGCCGTTTGAGGAAGTTTACTTTTTTAATCCGACACTTAATTCGATTATTTAGACTTGTAATTAGGTCGCCAATAGTTTGTTTTGATCATCTTGCACTTAAGTCATTCAAAACGAATCTAGATCTAATCCCAATATTTTTCGAGAACGCATTTTATGCCTTGTTTAATATAGTTTCAACCTATGACCTCTTCATTTCTTAGTTTATTTTCTTGTGTGTGTCTATTTTAGAGCAAAACATGTTTTAGTTTCCATAGACATGCTCATCTAGTGTCTACTTGTTAATGTCCATTCGTGTGATAATACTTGAAGAAGTTTTTTCTTTCATACTTGTTGGTATAAATGTTTGAACTATCATTTTGTGAAATAGATATACTGTGGCTTCTATCTTGCACTAACTCGTTTGATTTGTTTAGGGTCGATTAAGGACCGATTTTCTTATCAAGATAATTTTTTAGCACATTCGCACATATATATACATACCTAACTAAATCTCTTTCATTAACAGTTCACATGCATAATTTCACCCATCATCACTACTTTACTAATAAGCATACATTGTTAGTTGCTTGCATTGTTATTACCATCTTCTGCCACCTATTTTACTACACACAAAATTGTCATATCTATCAACTCTATTGCTTCGTCAACCTAACAAGGTAAGATTTTGAGTTAAACCCTTTTACTAACTTGAGTCTTCCACTGAGTCTTCAGTACAAAAAGAATCATCATGAATCCTTCCTCCACCACCACCATAACCACAACCCTACCAATAACTCAAAACCAATTCAACTTAATGAGGATAAATCACCTTCTACATATCTCGATACTCATAAGCTCATTTGCCTATATTGTCAAAAGCCAAGTGAATTTCGTAACGAAATGCGTCTTATTCCCAAGCACATCCTTTCGACCTTAACAACCTTGCCACCAAAACAAAATAAGGAGGGGGGGGAAAGGGGTGGGGTACAGAACAACCACGATTATACCAGTAATAGGATTATACATTTTAGCTTACTTTTCCTAGGAGTATCCTTTTAGTGAATCATACTCATTTTGTTCTAGAAGAGTCATCTATCATAACATAATCCACATCTATTATTACTAAGACTTCTCGAAATACGAAGTAAATAATTTTACTAAGTTTTTTTCATTTTGTGCGGTTCAAGCGCATATACACTTTGGTAATATTGGCTAGCTTCATCCAAGGATGAAGTTTGCATCATTCATTTTTATTTTTGTAGGTTCATTTTGACACCCTCTAGCAAGGGGGAGAATTCGTCAAGAAATCATATTGAGTCGTCTATACACTTGTTGTATATGACATATTTGTCTACGGACAAAAGCTATTATTGCACTAATCGTTTATTTTGTAGGATCATACTTGACGCCCTTAAGCAAGGGGAGCTTCCGTCGAGATTTCATAGCATGCATATTATATATACTTTGTTGTATATATTTTACTCGTCCAAGGACGAATCTAGTTTTGCACTAATTTTTGTTTGTAGAGTTTTTTATATATCTTGATGACGCCTTGAACAGGGGACACTGTCAAGGGGAGCATGCAATGCATTCATACATCATCTTACCTTCGAAAAAGTCAAGTTGGGTTTCGCCAGAAGAAAGACTGTTCAAATTCTTACATCATATAGCATTATTTGTAGGTAAAGCAAGCTCGCCTTTTCATATTTGATCCATGGATCCACTATAGACCAAGGACACTTACCTAGAGATGCAACAACATAAGGGGTTAGAGTAGACTATTTAACTCGCTAGGATGAAGCAAGATACACCTTTTCAATATGTTAAACTCAATGCACACCTTTTTTGTTTTTACAAAAGAAGAGAAGAATTGTAACGATAGACAGGTAATGTATAAGGTTAGTACGCGATGCAAGTAACTTACATTTTTTACGAAATATTACTTATACGTTTAGTATTGTTCATCAACAAAACTATTGGGCATAGTTAGGCAATATTACGATATTTACTTACATTAGTCCTCGTTTGTTTTGATGAATGACAAACAGCGTAAACTTATTTAATCTAACGTAAAATAGTACAAGTACATCGTAATCGTATTTTTTCTCAACACACATCAACATCTCTCCATGTCTCTCGACTCCTCGTAATCGTTGCCCATCAGGTTCAATACCTTGTTTTTATGTTACATTAATGACAAACCTTCTTTTCACATTTGCATTCACAAGTATTTTTAGACAAATAAACCGGTTTTAAAAAAACGTTTTTACAATCAACTTATGCTACTTTTTATAATGACAAAACCTAACAAACCATTTTTTACAAACCTCTTATTATCGACAAAACATGATTTCTTACTAGCTCCCAACTTTATAAGCAACAGCACATGCAACTTGAAAAAGTATACAAATCTTTATAAACCCTAACTTTACACAAAGTCATCTTACACTTATTAATTTAATTACTTTATTTAGTATATAATCAAATTCAGCAATCCAAGAAAATCTACATAAGATTACCGATATCTCATATTTTGCAAATCAAAATTTCGTATTTAGGATAAGTATTTCGGTGCCTTAGTTTTTGCAAGCCGAGGTGCCCATCTGTCAACAGCACCGGCATAAAACGAACTGGCATACAATAAACTTTATAGCTATAAATACCAAGCCATTCTCCATGGTTTTCACACACCTTTCACATCTTATTTTCTCTGCATTTTCTCACTCACGATTAGAGTTAGTAGCAACATTAAACACACATTCTCATGTGATCAATAAATGCTTCTAACAATTCATCTTGGTTATAACAATACTCTTCATGATGATCCAACAAAGGTAAGCCTTGAAGATCTTGACATTCCACCACCATCAAACATACCCATATGAAAGATTCTACAAGATGGAGCAACTCATCACTACCATCATTAAAGGCTTTCTCATCATGGAACTAATTTAGATTAGGCATTCATAACCATTAACACATTTTGTCGTGGATCATCATTGTATACTCATTTGAATCATCTTTGTACCATTTGATTATACTAGATGTTTATGTGTTTGGGGCCATAAAACACAACGCTATGTTGGGCGCATAATAACAATAACATGGATTTTAGGTAGATGTGTTCTACCCTTTGTGTATAAGAACCGCGAGTAATTAGCTGTACCGGATTAAAGTGGAAAGCGACGATGGTTTGGTCTCCGCGGTGATATCAACTAAGGTATTTAGCTTAGCTTACCGAATGAAAGTGTAAGCAACGTTTGTGTAGGTTTCTCCACCGAAAAAGAGGAGGAGCCATGTTGAATCTAGTGACAGTAACTCTCTCGAGTTGGGTAACTCGGGGAGTGGCGTAGGGAGTAGAGGAGCTCACGATGACCGACACTATTAAATCATCGTGTTCGTTTGCTTTCTCTTTACATATCAGTTATTTCATACTTTATAATTAAGCTTCCTGTTAATTGCTTGATGTTATGGCTTGTTTCCTCGACATAGTCATGGACTATTATTAGTAAACATTTCCTAAATCTATTTTTTATCTCCTTAAAAATACAAAAAAAAAAAAAAAAAATTTTTTTAAAAATCTTAAAATTTTCAAAGGGTGCTTTCTTGTTTTTTATATGAAAGTTGAAAGGGTAAAAATGTAAATTTATGGTAAGGTGTGAAAAAATATATATGAGGGTGCGTTTGGTACGAAGATAGGATTCGAAATGAGAATCGGTTTGAAAAAATAGTAAGAGAGATAAATTGATTGATTAAATTAAATAATATTTGTTTAAAAATTTGAGATATATATTAAAATTGAAATAATTAATTTTTAAAATTTAAAATAAATATATGATACTAATAAATTGGGACCACTAAATTAGAGTAGAGGACAAAAAAAATAATTGTTATGCACTCTTTATTATACAAAATTAATGAAAGGCACCATTTTAATGTGGAATGAGTTTAAGGGTTTCAAAACACCTTTTTATTTTATTGTTGTGAGACATCATCAACCAAACACTTATATATAACTTTCATTTCATTACTTGAATCTCATACCCTATAAACAAATGGGCCCTGAGTTATACATTGGCTATGGGATTCGAACCCATGAGCACTTATGAACAATGTTTTGAAAACCGGGTCAATAATCGACCCGGTCGAGTCACCGGGTCACCGGGTTACCGGTTCAACCGGTTGGCCCGCCGGGTCAACCCGGTTTTCAAAAAAAATAAAAAAATAATAATATTTGCAATAATACAAAAAATTATATATATAAATTATGAATATACCTTATATTTAGCCTAAAAACGATTTACTACCAAATATAACATGTAACAAATAAAATTACGTTGCAAATATATATAAAAAACTTATTTTATTTATAAAAAAACATGAAAAAACCAAAACCCGGCCGGGTCAAACCGGGTCTCGAGAACCGGGTTGACCCGGGTCACCTTAAACCCGGCGGGTCAAACCGGGTTTCGAAAATATAAAACCCGGTTTAATTTAACCCGTTTTTTCGACCGGACCCGGTTCAACCGGTTGACCCGGCCGGGTCGAACCGGGTTTCAAAACATTGGTAAAAGGGCTTGGCTAGGGTAAAACCAAATTACTATTTTAACCTTGAAAGGAATATAAAATGGTATGTTGTTTGTGTAATGTGTAAAACGTGACATGAAATAAACTTCTAAGATCTTTTCTATATTAGTTGGCAATATCATTTAAAATATTTGATTGGTCATTTCCTATAATAGTCGTCTCTATGTTTAGTATGATTACTCACGCTTAGTCATGATGAGTTGTCTCTTAGCTGTTTCATGCTTATCTTGGGCTCAAAGCCCTATCTCTGTAATGTATTTATATTGAGTTAATTGCATTTTTGGTCCTTGTGGTATGGTCAAATTGCAGGTTTGGGACCTTAACTTTCGAAATTGAAGTGAGAGTCCTTATTTTTAAGTTTCCGTTGCATTTTTGGTCCCCGGTCAAAGTTGAATTACTAAAATACCCTTTTGTATTCTTCTCTTTGAATTTTAAATATTGTTCATAATGGCTTTCACCTTTCCCTAGCCAATATGGTGGCCACATGAACTAATGTTGCTCAACATTTACACCACAAAAGCATACAGATGTGCCGCATCCCGATCAAGTATACTCCGGTTCCCGCTCCTGCAATTTATGCATCCCACATACTAGATCTGATACTGATCAACTCAGCACCACCGTCACAGCAGTAGAATACTCTTAGTAAAGAGTTCAACTTGGTGTAGCTAACACTTGTTTGACGGAACCCATTGCGGCGGGGAGGACGACTTGAAGAGTGTTACACAGCCACTAGTGGACTGTATAACTGAGTATCAAGATACCACCATCTTTAGTCCATTTTTTCTCTCTTTGTCCCTGTCCAGAGACATACTTAACACTAAAAAACGACCGAGTTACACCCTACCAGTGACGATCATGACGTCGAGGTGCAGGGCCCCCCAGAATGATACAGGGTCCGGCCATGTAAACACACGGCACCCGCTATGCCAAGTAAATATAGATCTGTTCAGCCACAGATTTTCTCACCTTCTTGCACCCAAACGATAATAAATTTTTTTTTATCCCAAATTCAGTATATTTATTTTCTACAATCACTAATAACCTTTGATCAATCAAATCATAAGACATTAATTTTCCAAGTATTCAAGATTCTTCTCCCAAGTGCAAGAGAAGAATACACGTTAATACGCCAAGATACAAGTATTGTACTATTTATCTAACATGTTTACGTAACATATTACAAGTGTGGTGTTTATTGATAATCCTTCAATCATCTCTATAATCTGTGTGGTAATAGTTGGATCGAGTAGATAGTACGACTAGCATTTAGAGGAAAGTAAATACTTTGTGAAGAGTAGGTTAGTATTTTAGGCCTAAAATTACAAGGTTTGGTAGATTGGTTACATAGACAAATATTACCTCACAGCCAATTTCCTGGGCGCTTATTTTAGACTTTATTGCTAGTTTTAATTATTAAGCACAAATCAATACTACTTTTCATCTTCATAAACTCCTTACTTCATATTGATTGTTTATCAAAGGTACACAACCCTCTGACATTCCAACATCCTATTTGAACTCCATTTAAACATTTCACACTCAATCCTCCCATCACACCCCGCTTATCCATTTCCCTGTATATACATCATCTTCATTCCTTGTGCAATTCCAATGTTCAACACAATACACATCATTTACGTTTCCTCCTGTAATCAACATTCTCCGAGTTCAATTCTATCTTTTGTCTTCTTTATGGTTCTCACACACACTTGATCTTCTAATACGTCATACTTATATGCTGATCGTCTTTATAGCTTCAAAACCATTCACCTTGAACATTCCAAGCTCGACTTGAATAGAACCACCACAACGTTGACTACTGGATTGTTGAGATCCTTTTTTCACTTCCATGTTATTGCCGTTTCTTTTATAGGTACTGAAATCATCGCTCTCCTATTCCACCCATGTCTTGTTCCTGAACCACAACCTCATTAAACAGGCTTTTCTTTTGAATATTTCACCTCCTGCTATTAATCGTTTCTAGCACGGCCTGACACATAAAACGAGTTGTTGTCTTGATTCTTTTTTTTCCTATCTCCAATCGCTCCTTTCCTACTTATGCCTTACTCTAAGTAAAAACCACACATCACACTCACTTTTTACTCTATTCTGCTTTTCATTCTTCTCCAAATTCACTACTTCTGTCTTTTCATGATCAATTTTTCCACAAGTTTTCAAATCATGCCCAAAAACACAACAGTTAGAACATCTTAAATGACAGCTCGTGGAACAATGCAAATTTTACAATGCGTTTTTCTTTCTCTGTAAATTCCACTCTGTCATTGTCACCTAAATATAACCTCAATCCATCGAACACATTTGTTGTGCATAAACTCAACTAATAACTCTTGCATATTTCACTCACCCACACCCTTCTACAATTTCAGCATGATAGGTTCCTAGCCTACTAGCAGTAGCACTGCGTACCATTATAAGTCAAGCTGTCTCAAATGTATATATTGTATAGCCTAACCCAAAAGGCGATATGAGTAAGGTCCTATTTGTCCAACCATAGCGAGAGAATATCTCTACTTAACTGAACAAAGCAATGGCTTAGTTCATTCACAATCCATAAAGGTCCACTATTTGACACACAGCCTCCATGCCTTCCCCACTAAAGAATTTCATGAAAAACACTACCACATCTCGATTTGTTACATCAACTAACATCTTTATAAAGCTTTTCAATGCCCCCTACGATCCTTTTTAAATTGTTACCTCAGTCTCATGGAGTATGGAGCATTTGGTGACCCACAAAATGTCCACATAGAGTCAAATCCCACCTTTTACATCCCTCATTGATTATTGTATCATCAAACACCACAAATTCATTTCCATCACCATCAACTTCAGTAGGTTTCTCAAACAAGTTCCTATTAACACATGTTTGCAGTCACAGCACTTTACATAGAGGGGGAGGGGGGGAGGGGGGGGGGGGGGGAGGGGGAGGGGGGAGACGTTGCTAGATTACGTGCATTTTCCAACTAGTCTATATAATCATCAGGTATCAGCAATTACATCAACATCTTATTTAATCAGATCTGAAGGAATCTGTTCATAGACTAGGGAGGAGCGTGTGTGACAGCAAAGATTGTTATAGTATTACGTCATTGTTTTTATTCTTTTTGAATTGCGCATACTAAACTTTGGCTCTAATCTTCTATATCATGATTGACTAAATATTGGAGACTGAATTACACTTCAAGTAGATTTTGATTGGAGCACATTGTGTGAACTTGGGCAATGTTGGAAGTACCATTGCTATTCTCACTCACCCATCATTTTAACGACAGCAATTGGTCGGGAGTAAAGCCCTACGTTTATTACTTCAGACGATTTTTCACATTGATAATGATAATCCATATATGCTGATGACAGGAGTAAACGATTGCATTTACTTAATGAATGGTTCCGATTTGGTTGTGTTCTATCTCATTACGGGTCTATAGCTATGCCAATTGAAAAAAAAGCAAAAACAGACATTGCGATAATGGTCTTGAAAGATGGTAAAAGTACATATTTTCGATGCATACAAGATTATTTATGTAAGCCTAACACTGCTTTCATAATCATAAAAGTTTTAGACAGTATTGTTAATTGTCGTAGAACGAGTGTTTTTTTCATATCAAGCCAAACTGTCTGTACCCTTGACCATAAAATACCCCATTTTGGTTCCGAAGCCCTAATTGATCCCTTCATAACCCAACAAATATACCACACCTTCTGAGTGTCAAGGGACAATCTAGCCACTATAAAATCCTAAAAACTTCATAATAATCCATTTGTTAATATCAATACATCGATAAGAACAAACACGCCGGTGACAGCTCCGGCAGCGAAACAGATCCGACGGCGGCGGTAGTGACAGATCTCTGAATCCCCGTATCTAATTGGTGTTGATGTTCATGTGTTCCGATTAACGCATAAAAGAAACAAAGTGGATCTTGTGGGTTTCTTCTCAAATGAGTTTCTTCTCAAATTAAACATATCCAAAATGGATTTAGGGTTTACAATTGATCGAGGGGATTTGTTCGAAACCCATACTAATCGCTCGTCTATGGGGATATTGATGGGGATATAGCGGCGGCGACAGAGACGAAAACCGAACGACGATAGCTACGTCGAAAACCAAATTTAAAAGGTTGATATACATGGTTACTGTATTTTGGGTTGATTCTTGTTTGTTGAGTGGAATATGTTTCTGTGTAGATCTAATGTTGACTTAGAAATGGATTCATAGAGTGCAATTACTTTTTGCTGTTATTTTGGTTGTCAAAACTGGGGTATGATGAATTTATGGATTGCGGTAGAGGATAAAAAATAATAATTTCACATATTTATATTCGATTGTTTTGTGGAATAGACAAGGAAAAACCAATTACCCATCACAGTCAATATCGATCCACTCTTAAAAACTCTTATCTCAGTCGTCCCCTCTCTTATTTTCTCTACCTCACAGTCATTAATTTTTTTTTCACCAAATCAAAAAAAAAAGATTGTTCTTATGGCTTTCACCTGTTTCCTAGCCCAATATGTGGCTCACAAGACTAATGTTGCTCAACAGTTTACACCACAAAAGCATTACAGATTGCCGCATCCCGGTCAAGGTATACTCGGTTTCGCTCCGGCTATTTATGCATCCCAGCATACTACTCTACCAAGTGCGTTTAGCATTATGCCGCCGCAAGACCCGACGTGGCACATGGATACATGTGCCTCTTCTCATTTAAATTTTAATGCAAGTAATTTAAGTATCATTTTTTTATAAACGCTTATTTCCATCTGTTCACGTTGGTGATGACAAGCCTATTCCCGTCACCAACACTGGCCATAGTATTATTCATTCCCATCATCGCCCTCTTCATCTTCATAATGTTCTTGTAACCCTCAATATAATTAAAAATCTCATTTCTGTTCGTCAGTTCACTAGGGACAATAATTGTACTATTGAATTTGTCGCCTTTGGTTTTTCTGTGAAGGATTACTTGACTCGTCATATCCTCCTTCGATGTGACAGTTCGGGCGATCTCTATCCAGTTACCAAGCCGTCAACTCTCCCTATTGCTTTTCTCTCGACAGGTGCTTCTACGTGGCATCAACGCCTCGGACATCCGGGTGATCAAGTGCTACGTTCGCTTGTCTCTAGTCGTTTTATTTCATGTAATAAAGAAAAGTCTTCACATATTTGTCACGCTTACCAACTTGGCAAACATGTGAAGCTTCCCTTTCATAGTTCAACTTCCATTGTCAAACATTGTTTCAATATTATACATTCTGATTTATGGACATCACCCATTGTTAGCTCTAGTGGTTTCAAATATTATGTCTTATTTCTTGATCATTTCTCTCATTTTCTATGGATTTATCCTCTTCGTTCTAAATCTGACATGTTTGATAAATTTTTGCATTTTCGCAACTATGTTAAAAATCAATTTAAATGTGAAATTAAAAGCTTCCAATGTGATCATGGTGGTGAGTTCGATAATAACCGACTTCACACCCTTTTTGCTAAAAATGACATCCAATTTAGATTCTCTTGCCCAAAAACCTCCTAACAAAATGGCAAGGCGGAGCGAATGATACGAACAATTAATAATACCATTCGTACTCTTCTCTTTCAAGCACACCTCCCCCTACTTTTGGGTTGAAGCCCTCCATATGGCCACCTATCTCCTAAACCTTTTACCCTCTACCGCAATCCATAACGATATACATTTCACACGCCTTTTCAACAAACCACCCGATTACTCTCACATTCGCATCTTTGGGTGTCTATGTTACCCTCATCTCTACTCACCTCATAAACTTGCCCCACGTGCCACACCATGTATCTTTTTAGGCTATCACGCCTATCATCGTGGTTTTCGTTGCCTTAACCTCGAGACAAACAAAATTATTCTCTCCCGACACGTCACCTTTGACGAAACACAATTCCCTTACAAATCTATGACACTATCCTCGCTACGTTCTTACACCTTCCTCGAAAATCAACCTTACCCCCTCCTCACTTCTCTTGCATCCAAACTTCCTAATTCTTCCACAAACATCCCACACTAAACGAGCAGCCTAACGGCTCCACCAATTACCGATCCAAATCAAATTCCTACTCACACCGGCCCAAATTCACCAGGCCCAACTTTCCCCACCAACCAGCCCACTTGTCACGAACCACACAACACCCAAACCCAAACCCAAACCCAAAACAGTCCGCTGCCACCACCTATATTCGATCCACCAAATTCACAAACCAATACCGACCCACTTAATGAACCACCCCGCACTCATTCCATGATCACATGGTCGCAATCAGGCATTGTCAAACCTATCGATTGCTTGTCTTTAAATACTTTCTTGATATCTCCTATTCCAAAAAATCCGTCTAACACCTTAAAAGATCCCTAGTGGCGTAATGCTATGTATGATGAGTATAATGCGTTGGTTAAAAATGGCATTTGGTTACTTGTACCAAGGCCCACAGGTGTTAATATGGTTCGCTCTATGTGGTTATTTAAGCATAAGTTTCATGCTGACGGGACTTTGAGCCGTTATAAGGCTCGTTTGGTTGCTAACGGTAGTAGTCAGCGACTTGGTGTTGATTTTGATGAGACATTTAGCCTGATTGTCGGTTCTTAGCCTTGTTGTGTCTCGTAAGTGGCCAATTCACCAACTTGATGTTAAGAATGCTTTTCTTAACTGTGATTTATCCGAGACCGTCTACATGCATCGGCCACCCGGTTTTGTTGATGCCGGGTTTCCTAACCATGTTTGTCGTTTGCGGAGATCTTTATATGGACTGAAACAAGCACCTCGTGCTTGGTTTCAGCATTTTGCAGGTTATGCCATACGAGCCGGATTTTATCACAGCCGTTGCGATTCTTCTCTATTTATCTATAGACAGAGATCTCAGGTTGCTTATCTTCTTTTATATGTGGATGATATTATTCTTACGGCTTCTTGTACGACACTTCTTCAGCAACTTATTGATTCTTTACATCGTGAGTTTGACATGACTGACCTCGGGGCACTTAATTATTTTCTTGGTATCTCTGTTGTTCGTCACTCTACGGGTTTATTTTTATCTCAGCGAAAGTACGCTCTTCAGCTCCTTGAGCGTGCTCACATGGTTAATTGTAACCCCTCTCGGACACCAGTGGATACGGAGTCCAAACTGGTTCAGAACGGGGTTCTGGTTCAGGATCCTACTATGTACCAAAGTCTTGCAGGGGGGCTTCAGTATCTCACGTTTACACGTCCAGATTTGTCTTATGCAGTTCAACAGATTTGCCTTTATATGCACGATCCGCGAGAGCCACATTTAGTTGCTCTCAAGCGTATCTTGCGATATGTTCATGGTACTTTGGATTTAGGCCTTCACTTATATGCATCCTTCACTACCTCTATGGTTGGTTATACTGATGCTGATTGGGCGGGTTGTCCATCTACATGCAGGTCTACCTCAGGTTATTGTATCTTTTTGGGTGATAGCCTATTATCTTGGTTCACTAAACGACAGCACACTTTTTCACACTCTAGTGTCGAAGCTGAATACTGGGGTGTTGCCAACGTTGTGACAGAGACTGCATGGCTTCGTAATCTTCTTCGTGAGCTACACTCTCCTTTATCAACTGCAACTCTTGTCTACTGTGATAACGTTGTTGCTGTTTATATGTCTGTCAACCCTGTTCAACATCAACGGACGAAACACATTAAGATCGACATTCACTTCGTCCGTGATATGGTTACCGCTAGTCAGGTTAGAGTTCTACATGTACCTTCTCGCTACCAGTATGCTGATATCTTCACCAAAGGACTTCCCTCAGCTTTGTTTGAAGAATTTCGGTCCAGTTTGAGCGTCCATCCTCCTCCCGCTCCAACTGCGGGGGCGTATTAGTTGGCAATATCAGTTAAAATATTTGATTGGTCCTTTCCTATAATAGTCGTCTCTATGTTTAGTATGATTACTCACGCTTAGTCATGATGAGTTGTCTCTTAGCTGTTTCATGCTTATCTTGGGCTCAAAGCCCTATCTCTGTAATGTATTTATATTCGATTGTTTTGTGGAATAGAAAAGAAAAAACCAATTATCCTTCAATATTCTAGACATTTTAGATAAACGTTAACTTATAACACATACTTTATAAAATTACCATTCTGTGTAATGATCACCCGATTATTATCTTCACATCATCTACGCATTACCTTTTTAGTGCATCACTTTGAAAGACTAGTGATCAGCACATAACCAAACACATAAAAAGAACTGACATTATATAAAAAAAAAATCACAATATACCCCCTCACTAAATAAAACAAAGTAACTAATAAAAAAGATGTGTTTCAGTAAAGCACCCCCTAACCAACACCAAAAATATTGTGACGTATGAAAGGGCTAATTCACGTGTGGTGAATGACCACCATGATGACTGGTCTAAAAATAAAAGAAAAAGTGTTAGTCATTCAGATATTGTCTTTAACCAGGGGCGGACGTATGTTCATACACCCTATGTTAAATGTCTAGGTCCGCCACTGTCCTTAACACGTGAAGACTTGCTCCATTTTGAATTGCCTCATAGTGATTTGTCAAGTATTTATAAGTCATAAGAATTAATGCATAATCAAGTATTTATAAGTCATAAGAATTAATGCATAATTCTTTCACATTCGAAATTTAAGTATGAAATATAACAAGTGTGTCGAATATACCATTTTATGCTTCCTCAAATTAAAGTCTCTTGCATGAACAAGAACTCCAATTTTATTTGAAAATATTTCATTAACATTGCAATATAATTATGTTACATGAGTATCCGTCTTTGTCGCAATATTTAAAAGTTATACGGGTTTCTTGACAAATAAGTGGGTGGCCAAGCTATTTATTACATGCAATGTGCATGATTTTTATGTGGATCACATGGAACTCGAAAAACAAAATCTTTCATGTGGCTTCGGAGGCGGAAGCAATATCGATTCGTCATCAAGATATATTTTTTTCGGTTTAAAGAATGTCTCTCCTATGGGCTACTCATCAAGCTTCTAAGAACCGATTTTCGTGGGATGAGTGGACCAAATATCCGGGTGACTTGCTTGTTGTACAAGATGTTCTATATGCATATTTTTGGTGTTTTTTAGTGCTCTGTCTTAGAACACGCCTTTTTGTATTATTTTTTTTCTATTTCTTGCCTTGATGGTTTAATATGTTCGCTTTCGAAAATAAATGTAATCGTATTGTTGTGCTTTGTGATAAACAAAAGATAAGATTAACCTTTCGATTTGAAGTTAGCTTCTTCAAAAAAAGGGTAAATAAATTTTCATAGAGATTGATAAGTTAACTCTATGAAAGAGTCATTCAATTTCATGTATTAGATAGATGAATTCTCTCTAGTTAAATAGCCACATTACTTATAGTGTTCAACAAACAATAAGTCATCGATTCGATTCATATACATGATCAACATGTACATGTAAACACAAGTACCTAAGCAATGGCGTTAAGACGTACAAATCATGCATTTCATCTATTACAGAGAGGACAATGTGTCCTAATAGTGGTGGTCCAATAAGGAGAGCACGTCTTAGCATGGGGATAACGGGCCCTCACCATCCCGATTACGCCCAACTTTAGAGGTGACAAATTTCATCCGTTTATTTCATGAAGCTTAGAGCATTTAAAATGAATCAAGTCTTTAAATACTTGATGCATTTTTTGTATAAGCTTTTTAATTAATTTTTGTTATCAAAAAGTCATTATGTTTTGCTCCAATAAATGATGTTTGATCCTCAAAATATCCATTTAAAACTTACATTTTAATGTTTTCGTTACTTTCCCACATAATTTTTTTAATAAAAGGGATAATTTCATCTATATATCCTTACAAAATCTCAATATTACACCAATATCCTTTCAAATGAGTTAATTGCATTTTTGGTCCTTGTGGTATGGCCAAATTGCATGTTTGAGACCCTAACTTTTGAAATTGCAATGATGGTCTCTATTTTTAAGTTTTCGTTGCAAATTTAGTCCCCAGGTCGGGACCAAACCTGCAATTTGGCCAAACCACAGGGACCAAAAATGCAACCCAAAAGGATCAAACCTGCAACCCAAACTTGAAAATAAGGACCATCACTGCAATTTCGAAAGTTAAGGTCTCAAACCTGCAATTTGGCCATACCACAGGGACCAAAAATGCAATTTACTCCTTTTAAATTTTCTAATTACATTAATATCCTTTCTGAATTTATAAATACTCACAAATATCCAAATTAACACTCTATTCTTAATTAAATGATAATCCTAAAAAATTATTAAAAAATAAAGTTGTTACAATTCTACCCTTGTTGCCTCTTCCCCATCGTAGAACACAACCACGATCTCCCACTTTTTGACTCAACAACAACGTATGACACTATAAGAAAAGGGGAGGTGATATCCACACCACATAAAATGATGTGCACACCACAAAAATATATGTATAACGCATATGGTACAACACCACATATGTATTTTTGTGATGTGCACATCACTTTGTGATGTGCACATCACTTTGTATGGTGTGTATATCAACTCCTGAAGAAAATGAGGGATTTTAAGGCCTTTATGTAAGACATTTTTTTGAATAGTCTTAAAAAAGGTCTTATAGGACCAATTAAATTTTGAGTTATATTACAGTCGTTTTTAATAGAGTGGCCTCATCTTTTATACGGTAAAGGAAAACGCAAAGTGGGGATTTTCGTATTTCAAGAAAAAAGATTGTTTTCTTATTAAGAAAAATTCTTTGAATTATTATTTTCAAAAAATATATATATATAATAAAAAAGCTAAAATACTTCTTGATTTAGAAAAAAGATCTATAAATTCGTTTTTTACATATTTAAGAATGAAACTTTAACATACAAATATATGTGTGCAAAATATAACTTAAAAACCTTGAAAAAAGCGGATGTTATTTTTTATAAACATACGTATCTCAATGTAAATATCAAAAAAAGGCTTCAATATAAATATAAGAAAAAATATAAAAGAATAAAATAACCTCATTCACAAAAACGATCGGCTTTTTTTATTAACCTTCATAAACTCAACAATCGTTCATAGAACATCCAAAACTAACTCTCGAATCATTGAATTCGATTTTAGTTTTTCAATTTCAATACTTAAATAATTTATGTTTAATTTTAAATTATGCTGGAATTCAAGAGATCAAACCCTAGATGATGATGCGATAATAATGAAGGTATTATGCTCGATAATCCCTAATTTGTAGCATAGTATGAATTAGATAATTGTTGATATGTTTGATTAGGTACTTGATTCAAATAGCAATAAACCAATTGTAGTTATGGATTATATATGAATACGAAAGCTACATGTTTAGTACAATATAAGGTTTTTTAACATACAACTTATTAGTCATCTAGATTTTGTCCTTAACATGTGTAGACGTGCTTCGTTTTGGGTTGTCTCGTAGTGGTTTGTACAGTATTCATACGTCATAGAAACTCATAAGAATTAAGGCATGATTCTTTTCACATTCGAAAATTTGGTATGAAATGTAACAAGTGATAACTATGTTAAAGACCACCCTTGAGTGATTCATTAAAAATTATTTCATCAACATTGTAATCTAATTATGTTACATGAGTATGTACTCGCATTGTTGTGCTTGGTAAGTTAAATGGGGTAGATGAAATTTCATAGAATTGTGATTGATAAATTAACTCTTTGAAGGTGTCATTCATTTTCATGTTTTAAAATAAATGAATTTTCTTGTGGCGTAGTTAATTAAAACTTACATTAACTTAAGGGTTCAACAAACAATAAGTCATCGATTTGATTCGGACACATGATCCATGTAAACACCAAGAACCTAAGCAATGTCCTAAAAACGCACATTTTATGTATTAAAGGGAGGACAATGTGCCCTTATAAGCTCATTTTAAGAGTTTGGATTTGCTTTCGATAAATAAGGAAGGAAATATGGAAAAAGAAAAGCTTGATAGGTTAAATTAGCTCATAAGCAAAAAAAAAAGAGCTTATAAAACCACTTTAAAATAACAACATAAGCCCAAGCTTATAAGCTAATCTAAACTCTAAAATTGGCTTACTTATGTTATATAAGTTGATAAGTTCTCGATAAAAGCTAAACCAAACACCCCCTTAATAGGATAAAAATTCGTGTGAGCAATAACCTATATAATAAATTATTCAAATAAGTGTCTAGTTGCCATTTTTAAAAGTAATTATCGAGCTACATTTTCTATCCTACAATTTTGACCATAAATATTCTGACAATTATTATGTGTTTTTCTCAAACACTCATACATTCAAGTATCGGTAGAAAATTATTAACCTTTGAATTACCCCCAATTTGATCTCTTCACGACGGGGAAATATTTGTTTATAACATAAATTTCTTCAACAAACGAAGAACGCCTTGAAGAGCAAGACCAGCATAAGACTGGTCCATATAGTCTACACGATCATCCGATACAAGCTACAAAAGAGGTGAAGCTTATCGTAAAACAATGAAACCGGTAAATGTACAACATATGCTTAAAATTTACTCCACTGTGAATATAGGATAAAGAAATTACAAAAGATGCATGAAAAATAGTTGTGCAGCCTCACATTTTCAATAAGGAAAAATCCACGATGTCCCGACATCAGAGGTGGTATATTGCTGGGTTATGTAACGGGTCAATTAGGGTGGAACCAAAATGGGTTATTTATAGCAAGGGTCGACAGTTTGGCTTGAATGAAAAAACACTCGTTCTATCCATTAACAATTAATGTTTAACTATGATTATGAAAGCAGAATGATTACAACAATAATCTTGTATGCATCGAAAATAGACTTTAACCAACTTTCAAACCATTATGCCATGTCTTTTTAGCTTTTTTTTAATTGATCGTTAGACCCGTATGAGATAGAACACAACCCAAATCGACCCATTCATTAGTAAAATGATCAAGCTTACCCTGTCATCAAGCATATATGGATTAATTTCCAATGTGAAAAACCGTCTGAAGTAATAACTAGTGCTTACCCGACCAATTGCTTAGTTAAATGCATGGGATGGGAAGAATGCATGGTCTCCAACCTTGCCCAGTCACCAAGTGACCAATCTAAAAATCTACTTGAAGTGAATCTCAGTCCTACAATATTTTGGAATGATATAGAAGATTAGAGCCAAAGTTCTAGTAAGCCAAATTCAAAAACGAATAAAACAATGAGGTATAACAATATGATAGTTGTTCAAAATCTCAAATCCTTGATAAACTAATAATTAGCTCCTGATGTTCATGATGAGTAAAGCCTTGAAACATCTTTAAATTTATAGCCAAGATGATTAATCATGTGGGTCGCAATAATACTTGTTTTTGTAAAGGCTTGCTGTGGACTGCAAACAACAATGATTGTTAATAGGAACTTGTTTGGAGGAAAGTAACCTACTGAAAGATTGATGGTGCTGGAAATGAATTCAGTGGGTGTTTTGATGAAACAAAATAAAATCAATGAAGGGATGTTAAAAAAGGTGGGATTTTGACTGTATGTTGGGACATTTTGGTGGGTCACCAAATGTCCATTAATTGAATGAAGGTTACAAATTTTAAAAAAGGGACTGTGGGGGGAGAAAAGGATTTAGGATGTTGTTGATGTAACAACCAAAATGGAGTGTTTTTCATGATGAATATCTTTTGTTGGGGAAGGGCCATGGATTGTCGTTGGTGTTTCCCAATTAGTGGGACCATGGCCGGTGATGAAATTATAAGTTATTTCTTTGTTTCAAATGTAGGATAATTCATGTATTGTTTGGGGACAAGAAAGAGGGGAACCCTATCTCATATTCCCATTTGGGTTGGGGGGCTATGCCAATATATTCATTGGAAAGGCTTGGACTATTAATGATATCAGTGCACTAGTCTAGTAGGATTAATAGGAAAACCATGGATTTGGATAACTTACTGCTTGTAAATTTGAAGAAAGGGGTGTAGGGAAGTTAGAAATATGCCAAGACGGTATTAGTTGAGGTTTCCTGCAAAACAAATGTTGTTTTCTGATGGATTTAGGTTATATATAGGGATAAAGATAGGGAGTGGAAAATTTGCAGGAATTGAAAATCATTGTTTTAAAATTTGAATTGGGCTGCCACTAAGATGTTACTAAACTGTTTTGTTTTTGGGGCCCATGATTTGGGAAAAAAACTTGTGGAAAAAAATTGATCATGAAAAAGATCAGTAAAAAGTAGGGGATTTTGAAGGAAGATGAATAAGCAAGGAATTAGGAAAAAAGGAAGAATAAGGAAAAAGAGGTGAATGATGATTTTACTAGAGTAAGGAATAGGAAGGATTATGGGAAAGGAAAAAAGAAACAAGACAAAACGTATGTGCAGGTGAAGAAAAGCTTAAATCAGGATGTGAATATTCAAAAAGAAAAGCCTGTAAATGAGTTTGTGGTTCAGGAAAAGACTGTGGAAAGGAAGGATGATTTCCAGTCCGCTATAAGAGAAGGCAATAATGGAAGGAAAAAGGACTCAAACTCCAGTAGTCCAACTGGTAGTGGGTCTATCAAGAGAGCTTGGAATGTTCAAGGTGAGATTTTGGAAGCTATAAAGAGATCAGCAAATAAGTATGCAGTATTAGAAGATCAGGAGTGTGAGAACCAAAAAGAAGCAAAAGAAGGAATTGAAACTGGAGAAATTGATACAGGGGAAATAAATGATGTGTATTGTGATGAAAATGGAATTGCACAAGGAATGGAAGATGATGTTATTAAGGGAAAGGATAAGGGGGTGATGGAGGATTGTGAAAATGTTTAAATGGAGTTCAAAATAGGATGCTGGAATATCAGAGGGTTGTGTACCTCTGATAAACAAAATGAAGTAAGGAAGTTTATAGAAGATGAAAAAGTAAGTATGTGTGCTATAATTGAAACTAGAATAAAGTCTAAAAAGCTCCAGGAAATTGGTGGTGGTAATATTAGCTATAACCAATCTACCACACACTTGTATTTTAAGGCCTAAAATACTAACCACTCTTCACAAGTATTTACTTCCCTAAATACTTACACTATCTACTCGATCCAACTATTACACAAGAATATAGGAGATGATTGAATTACAATAAACACCACACTTGTAACTATGTTACGTAAACACTAGCTAAACTACAATACTTGTATCTTGTCGATTACGAGTATTCTTCTCTTGCACTTGGAGAGGAAAGCTTGAATCACTTGGAAAATAATGCTTATGATTGAATGATCAAAGGTTATTAGAAGATGTAGAAAATATATAAACTGATTTGGGAAAAAAAGAATATGTGTGCAAAAGGTGAGAAAATCTGTGGGAACAGTCTACTATTTATAGGCATAGCTGGGAGCCGTTTTACATGGCCGGCCCCTTATCAATCAGGGGGGCGCCCATACCTATCAGGGGGCCGGCCCCTGTAGGACGCTCCTAATTTTGTCCTTTCTTGGGAAGGTATTTTCTGGGGCAGTTTTAACCGTTTTTAGGGGGAAAATTTGAATTCAAATATTTATTTTGAATAAAATCTTTTCTTAAAAATGAAAAATATTTTGTCTAAACTTTATAAAAAATGATTGTAACATTTTATAAAAATGTAAGGTTTGAGAAAATTAAATACCTTTGATCATTAAATAAATTAAGCATTTATTTATTCATACCTTAAGTGATTAATTGTCGAAATAAAATTTACGACTAATAACTTGTTTACGTTTAATTTTATATTTAATGTTTTTACATTTTGTGATTATCAAAACGTAGAGATGTCGAAAAATATAAATAACGTTTTTAGACATTATTTGTATTAACGGTTGGGTGTCGATAATAAATATGATTCCTGACGACTTTCAACTTGCTTGACCAATTTTCTCGGTTTTTAGTTGAATCTTACGTTTAACACTTGGTCCCTAGAAATAAGCATCATCCAAAATCACCTCGTTCGTATGTGAACGTGTCAAAATTGTCATCGTTCCTACACCTAATGCATTTATGCGATGTAGGGTGTATATGATGGAGTAAGCGCTCATGGTTTCCCTTCTAAAATAGACTACGTCAAGGGTCAACTTTAGCCCTTTATTGCTTGCTTTACCATATAGTTTGACAACATACAACATAAAATACTACGGTATTTTCCTTGTTTAATGACTTTACGAGGCTGATGTTATGTGGCAATACTTAAGAAGTTTTTGAATTTGGAAAATATAGAAAAGATTTCCTGCTATCCAAGAATGATATCTGGAGTATATAGGACTATTGGAGTCGTATCTCTGTATACAAAGAACAAAAAACTGATGGTAAACCCAATGATGTTAGCTCAGTTTTTGTTGTCATGTTGTGCGACAATGTTATAAATATCGTTCATGGCGGCTAATATATCCGATATATCGGTTGGCGACGGTCCACCGTCGAGAAATTTCTATATCGGTCACATTTATCGGTTTCAGACAATGGCGGTCAAAATCGATCAAAATCGGTCAAAGGCAGTCAAAATTTGGTCAAAATATTTGTTTGGCATAAAAACGGTATCTTTTAGGGTTTTAATATTTAGGAATGGGTCAAACTAGGTCAAAAGATTACAGAGATGAAAAGTAGAAGACGATATCACTATTAGACTTATGGTTTTATTTAAGTTTATTAAACTAATTATGGACTTATGGTTTTTATGTTTCAACCATGTTAAACATTTTTTTGTTATTGACTTATTTTGTTAGGATATTGCTAATATTTGTTTTTTTTAACAATAAATTCCTTTATAATTTAAGGTCCTCGTTGAGAAACTGATATATCGCCGCTAAGACCGATTTATCGCTTGAAGGTGGTCGATCGCTGACATACCGCCGATCGATTTTTACAACCTTGCCGTGTGAAGAAAGATACCATTTTTTCACACATTCTCTTGTATAAATACTTACTACATAAAGCACCAAAGATGTAAATCCAATAAATAATAAAAACTAAGTATGGGCATCATGAGAACGATGGTGATGATATGCATGATGATACTTGTAGTAATGGGTACTATAATGGCATCAAAAACATTCCCATTTGACGAGCGTCCAGATGAAGTTTGTTGCTACCCTGGTTACCCGTGTTGCACTCACCCTTTTCCGCCCCCAGCCGTTGAGGATGATGACATTGTCAAAGTCAACTCACCTTCCCCTTTCCCTTACCTTCACTTCCACCTTTCCCTTTACCTTCACTTCCACTTCTTCCTTCACTTCCACCTTTACCTTTTTTTCACCTTCACCTTTGATCTGGTAGGAAGGAAGTAGTACTTAATAATAGTTTGTGTTGGCTCAAACTCATACCTTTTTTTAACAATGATTTTATATAACAAAAACAACACTCTAGCAATTGGTTAGAGAAGCGATTACAAAGGATGATTTAACCAAGAATTCCAACAATGAACATTACGACTTCTACATTTAAGCCAAGAAAAAGAAAAAAGACGAATATTATCAAAAATATCACATTTCATCATAGGATGAGAGTTGAATGTGACACTATTTCAAACTCATACCTTTTTGTTCTTGTTATTGTTATTGCACACTTTCACACTTACACTAGCTAGAGGTTCCCTCAAAGCAGTCTCTTTCCTTCCGAGTTTTATCCTGGGGCTAGGGGTAGGATCTGTCTACATTGTACCTCCCTCATACCTCGCTCCGACGGGATTGGGTATGTTGTTGTGTGTTTTGTTGTTGTTTTTGTTGGCTCAAATTTAATAAAGACCGATGTAATCGTTTGTGTTATATAAATTTTTTGACTAAGAAAAAAAGGTATGAAGTATAATGCTAGTTGGGATTTGTTTTGATCGTAAATAAATTAAATTGCATTGTATTTGCCGCCGTAATGCGCGGGTATCATGCTAATTTTAAATTATTAGTGCATGTAAATTGGTTTTCAATCACATAAATATTCAGTTATCTAAGTGACTAGTTTCGAGTATTTATCCGAAACAATCATTGTATTTTTTTTTATTAATTTCTTTTTAAAAAAAAAGGAAAAGTAAAAGTAAAATAAAGTAAAAGCAAAAGTTAAAAATAATGATTATTCATATATGTTGAATAAAGGATAAAGAGGAACTATAGAATCTCTCAGGAGTTGAATAAACTCTTTTATGCTAGTGGAATTGGAAAGCATGATAAGTCCGTACTCCACATTCTAGCTTCATCCTTGGTTTTCAAAGAAAGAAATTGGGGTTCCCAATGCTTCTCCACGCTCAACGAGATGCGCCAACCTCGGGATTCTTTACTCCTAACCCCACAAGGTTAGTTAGGCCCAAGAAAGTACAAGATATAGCTTGACTAATATACTAAGATGATAGCTATCACGATGTTTGACAGCCTCAACCCAGGTAAAGGCCGCCCTTTCCAAGAGGTTGGCGTGACCACTTCAAGGTTGTTTGCACCTATCAGGAATTGAACTTGAGACCTCACATATTTTAGAGTGATAGCTACAAACCCTTTTGCCACTAGGCCACCCTTGAGTGGTTCCGAATACATATTTTAACCTTGTAGACACAACTAAGAATCTCTAAATTTATGCTAACTTAACATTGTCGAAACTCCACAAACATATATATCAAATCATATGATAATTCGAATTTGAGTAAAAATACTTTGAATCCAATGTAAAATAAAGTAAGAAAGAAAATGATTAAAAAAAATATAATCACACACTAGAGATGTATCAACTTAAATTACATGCATCGATAATCTTTTAGATGTGTTATAATATACTTTCGAGATAAAAATGACATACATATACATATATTATTTGCATTTCATCAAGTTAGGTGAATCATATATATTTTTCGTTATTTGCGGATGAAATGTATTGCTAATACTACTTTGTATCGTTTTCACTTTAAAATGATATTCTAAACTAATTGAAATGCATTTTAATGAATAAATATGCATCTATACGTAGTTATACTCCTTTCTTATTTTTCTCATTTTAGATTATTTTCTCACTTGATTCATACTGTGAGTAAAATGGCTAGATTGGAAATAAAGTTTTAAGAGAATATTGTCAAAAGTACAAAGTTAAAGATAAAGGTTTTGTTCTCTTTACTTCTTCATTCGTATAGAGACAAATTAATGGGATTAAATTCCCTATAAAACCTTGCTCATGATATCATATAATCTACATTATACACAACTCTAACTCTAGTTTCCATCTTCTTTGTTTGTCAGTTGTCCACTATTTTCCACCATCTTTTATCTCTCTTCATTTTACCCCAAGTCACACATATGGAGTCCAACCTCAAATTTGAAAATGTAATCACATTCATACTACATGAGCATCCGCTTCATCTTGTAGATCTGCAGCCATGTTATCCCGACTATGTAGAATTTAGTGATGACGAGGAGGAGGATAGGGTTATAAAATGGGATTTTGATAGTCCATGTAGTCTGTGTGGCAAAGATATTAATGTGTATCATAGGTATTACTATAAGTGTACCGATTCATCATGTGATTACGTGCTCCACAAATCATGTGCAAAGGCACTTCCCGAAACATTGATAGTAAAATCCCATAGCCTTACTCATACATATACTCTGCATCAAGGACCGGTGAGGCGCCTTCCAGAACTTGTCATATATGTGATGATGAAGTAAATGATAACTGGTATTATCAGTGTTCATTATGTGAATGGTCTACATCTTTTAAGGGTGTACATGTAACATGTGCCATGAAAGAAAGAAAAAACCATATCATTTATCATCCCAGTCACCCACACCCACTGCAGTCTGGTACCTTTCAACCGATTTTATGCAAGTGTGATGCTTGTGGGAAAGAACATAGGGGTATCTTCTATCATTGTACCACATGTTTTGACCACATACTCACCCACTCATCATTTCTTATTGATTGTGCATTCCTCCCGAGAAAGTTACAAATAAGCCAACATACTCACCCACTCATCATTTCTTATTCTTCCCAATATATCGATCGAGGTTATATCGGTCTAAGTTATACGGGCTTTACCTGTAGGATATGTCGTGCGCCTTTTGGTCTTGATTATCTATGGATTTATAAGTGTGAAAGTTGTAGGTACTTTGTGCATCTAGATTGCGCAACATCAAGAAATGAGCCCTTCATGTCTATCTTCCTATCTGCAGGTAATTAAAATATCTGATGCTTCGAATGATTGAGTGGCTAGAATTATATTTGATATGTACGAACATCTTAATATTAACCCATTTTCAATTTATTTGCAGGTATAGGCAAAACTATCAAAAAATTTAAAAATGCTGATCATCCTGATCTTCTCAAACTCCCATTTCCTGATCAAACTTACAGCATTCTGAAACACTGCTTTTCCAAAGAAGCGGGACCAAGAACTGGCGAAACAAGTGTAAGGAACCTGAACCACATCAGTCATCAGCATGTTCTAAGACTAGTAAGTACACAATCCCATGACAGTAAAGGCGCAACCTCTTCAAGTGTTAGTTCCGTATCTTGTCACGACCCTATGAAACGGATTGAGCTATTATGCAATGGGTGTGTGAGACCAATCATGGATGTGCCCTTTTACAAATGCGAAAACCAATGTTGCGACTTTGTACTTCATGAGTGGTGCACTCGTTTACCTGCTGAATTGCCAAACTACCCAGCTCACCCACAACACACACTCTTTTTCGTTTCAAAAGTTCCACATAATTTATTTGGAATTTTCTGTTGTAGAAATTGCGCATCATATTGCAACGGGTTTGCTTACGGGTGTACCGAATGTGATTACTACATTGATGTTAACTGTGGATTCATCCCAGAAGAAATCACACATGAAGCTCACCCCAATCACATTCTTTCACGATGTGATTCGGAGAGCACAAGAGAACCATGTGTTGCAGAAGGCTGGGATTTTGGAAGTGACATTTCTTTTAGTTGTTAATCTTGTGATTTTTACCTACATTCTAGATGTGCTTTATTCTTGCCTGGTATTATAAATCACAAGTTGGACAAGCACCCCATAAAGTTGACTTACGGTCCGGTAGAGAACCATAAGAGTGATTACTTTTGTGAAGTCTGTGAAGACAAGCTCAATCCGAACGTTTGGTTCTATCATTGCCATAAATGTCTCTACTCTTTACATACTTGTTGTGCTCCGTTAATAGTTAACTTTGAAGCAGCCTTTCGCAACTACTTCATCAGCCTTTATAAGTATTTGAATATCAAGTTCGGGGGAACTTATCATATCAAAGGTCACGAGAACTCTGTATCACTTGCTCCAGGGTGTGACGCTGATGGTGAATGCCCAATCTGTCATTGTCGTTTGAAAACATGTATAATCGTTAAGTGTCTGAAATGCAAGTTCCACGCGATGCATTACAATTGTTGTAAGAGATTGTAATGTGTTTTTAAAGTAATGAGATGAATAGAGTAACAAATATATGTGAAGCATAATTGAATGTTTTCTACTGTAATTTGTTAGTCCCATATCAGGGTAAAGATAATCAACAGCCTAACTACGTACCAAAGATGGTTACCGGATATCACTTGGAATCGTGTAATCACTTTTCAAAGTAAACTATTCGACCCTATTGCATGGGTGTCACAAATACCTACTTGGGATAAGACCAAATGTATGTTCTTGTTTGAGGCACCAATCAAAAACCCTAGCGCATCCAAGCGTTTAGGTTTTCTGTGTGTTCTTCATGCAGTTAAGATCTCCTATTTATAGGAGAGTACTCAAGTCCTTGGTTAAAGAATTATGAGAGATATAATCTCATCCATAATTAGCCTCCTTGATTTCAGAAATTAGTGGTTACACGACCCATTAATGTGATCATTAAATATGATTGTAACTTACCATAAGAAATGGTCAAATCAGTTACAAGTCATTGAATTCAATATATAGTGTTATTCATTCAGTGTCCTGAATCATCAGCTAGCCATCTAAGGAACAACCCGCTGATAGTTCAATACTGAAACAACCCACTTATGTGGTAACCCACTGAGGATACTTCCTCTGATGGATTACTCTCTAATAGTATCCTTCAGCTTACTCACTCAGTGAGTTACAAAGCTGAAGCCATCAGTCCTCTCTGATGAACATTCTTCAGTCTAGAGTTACTCACTAAAGAGTGAACTCACTGTAGATTATAAGCGACCACTGATGAATACCATTCAGTGAGTGAACTCACTGAACTTCATCAGCGACCTCTAAACTTTAAAGTCACGGTGTTCAGTGACCTCTGGGTGTACACTCCGTACCTCCATCCCCATTACCAGGTATGAACTGCATCCTACAATTAAACTAAATTTCCAACAATCCTCCCCAATTTAGTACAATTCTTTTGCATGAAAAATAAACATTAAACAAACAAGTGCATAAATAAAAATGTCATGAGGATTAAATTTCCATCTTAGTAATTACACATTCAAATATTCGAGAATCGGGGTGTTCTAATAATCCCTTCAACCCATTTGAGTACCTAAAGGTAAATACACACAAGTTTTCAAACACTTAAACGCTCCTGACACTATACAAGCCATGTGTCCATATCCAATTCATAAATGTTGTAAAATCCAAAGTCCATGCTACCTGAGGCGGCAAAACCTCAACATTTACATAAGAGGTTCCTCTTTATTCATGCTCCTGCTTATCACTTTTTCAAAGAAATTAACCATTAAGAAGTTAACAACTTCATCCTCTTTATTAGCAGGTTCCAAGCACATCGTTGAGATGATTTGTAAAACATGTGCTTTAGTCCTCTGAATGTTTAGCTTTTTACATTGAAGTCAGCTGCCAAGTTTCCTCAGCGGGAAGTTGGGTGTCCTAGCATTCAGCTACTTAGTTGGACTTTAATCTCATCCCTTTAGCAGACTTTATAACCAAGTCTTTAGTTATTATCTTCGTCAAGTGATCAGCTAATTTTTGTTGAGACCTCACAAACTCTATAGATACCACCCCATACGTGATCAGCTCACGAATCATGTTATGCCTGACACCTAGATGTCTGGACTTTCCATTGTACATCTGGCTATAAGCCTTTGCCAATGTAGCAGTACTATCATAACGGATAGAAATATGTGCTATAGGTTTGACCCACAGTTAAATCTCAAGGAGAAAGCTTTTCAACAATTCAGCTTCCTTAACAGCAGCTGCTAGAGCCACAAATTCAGACTTCATTGTTGAACCAGTAATGCAAGTTTGCTTCTTTGAAGCCTAAGAAATTGCACCACCACTAAGCAGGAATACCCAACCACTTGTATACGAATTGTCTTTAGTGTTGCTGATCTAGCTTGCATCAGTGTAACCTTCCAACACTGAAGGATGGTCAGTATATATCAATCTATAGTCCATGGTTTTCTTTAAATACTTTAGTACCCTTTGAATTGCTTACCAGTGCTGAGTACCAGGATTACTAGTATACCTGCTCAGTTTCCCACAACAAATGCAATGTCATGTCTGGTACAAGTCATGACATACATTAAGCAGCCAATCACCCTAGAATACTCAAGTTGAGATACAGCCTGACCATTATTGGGCATCAGGTTCTCACTTGTATCTATAGGAGTACTAACTGGAGTGCAATCAGAGTAATTGAATTTCTTCAGAACCTTCTCTATATAATGAGATTGACAAATTGCTATTTCATTACTATCATGTTTAATCCTTATACCTAGGATAACATCAGCCTCCCCCATATCCTTTATAGCGAACCTTGATGATAAAAATTCCTTTATCAGGTCAACCTGAACTTGGTCAGTACCAAAGATCAGCATGTCATCAACATATAGACAAATGATGACTCCTTTACCAGATTCATCAAAATTGCTATATACACATTTGTCAGCTTGGTTAAGTGAATAACCATTAGACAAAACCACTTTATCAAACTTTTGATGTCGTTGTTGAGGTGCATGTTTCAGTCCATATAGAGACTTAATCAGTTTATACATCTTGTTTTCATTTCCAGGCATGATGAAGCCCTGAGGTTGGTTCATAAAGACCTCCTCATCCAATTCACCATTCAAGAAAGTTGTCTTCACATCCATCTGATGAATAATCAGAGTGTGAATTGATGCCATAGTAATCAGTAGTCTTATGGTATTGATACGTGCCACTAGGGCATAAGTATCAAAGTAATCTATCCCTGACTTTTGTTTAAAGCCTTGAATGACCAGCATCACCTTGAACTTTTCAACAGTTCCATCTACCTTTAGCTTGCTTTTGAAGATCCATTTGCAACCCAAAGGTTTGCAACCTGGAGGTAGATCAGCCAACACCCAAGTGTTGTTGTCCATGATGAAATTCATCTCATCATTAATTGTTTCTTTCCAAAAAGCAACATCCTGGGACTTTATTACTTCATCAAATGTTTTAGGGTCATCCTCAACATTAAAGCAATACGAATGTTGGTCAGAGACCTTATCCCTTGTTCCTTCAATTAAGTATAATTAAAATTCAGGTCCAAAATCCTTTGGAGTCCTATGCCTTTTGATTTTTTTAAGCTTGGGCTCGGGTTGCTGAACAACCTCATCGGTGACCTTTTTAGGGACTACTGAACCACCAGAGTCTTTAGTTCCATTTATCAGGGACCTCTAACTTGGTCTAGGGACTGATAAGAATCTATTCTCATCAAAGATAACATCCTTTGATTCAATGATTGAGTTAATAGCAACTGAATCATTAGGTTCAATAACATAGAACCTGAAAGCCTTGGAATGCTCAACATATCCAACAAAGACGCATTCAATGCCTCTTTCACTCAAAATATTCAGCTTTGGATCAGGGAGTCTTACAACTGCCCTACAGCCCCAAACTCTGAGGTAGTTCAGGTTTGGTTTCCTTTTAGTTCAGAGTTCATAAAGGGTAATCTTGTTCCTTTTATTAGGAACCCTATTTAATAAATAGCAAGCTGTTAACATAGCTTCACCCTAGAACCCTTGACTCAGCCCTCAATAGGACAACATGGAATTAACCATTTCTTTCAGTACCCTGTTTTTCCTTTCAGATAAACCATTTTGTTGTGTTGTATAGGGGACAGTCGTTTCATAGATAATACCAACAGACTGAAAATACAGAGTATCCATGTACTCACCTCTCCTATGAGTCCTGAATCTTTTAATCAGAGACCCTTGTTGTAATTCAACCACAGTTTTAAATACTTTGAATTTATCTAATGCTTCATCATTTGAATGTGATAAATAAACATAACAAAACCTTGAAGCATCATCAATAATTGTCACAAAGTATTTCTTATTCCTTAAAGAGGGAGTAGCATGCAGATCACACAGATCACTGTGAATCAACTCCAAAACTTCAGTTTCACGTTTTACATTTTAAAATGGTTTCTTAGTTATTTTAGTCAGCATGCAAGTCTTACACTCTTCAGTTTCCATGTCAAAAGCTATGATTAACCTATCTTTAGACATATCTTGCATCCTCTTAAAGTGGATATGGCCCAGTTTAGCATGCTAAAGGATTGAATCATTCAGTTTAAAGGTTGACATGAAGGTTGAACCAATATTATCAGAGACAATATTAAGCCTAAACATATGATTACTTAAATAACCAAAACCAATAAACATGCCATGTTTGGATGAAACAAATTTATTAGATTCAATCACTTGTTTATAACCACAATTATTCAAAATACTACTTGAAACCAAATTCTTCCTTATATTATGAACATGTAAAACATTCAACAAAGAAACAACTTTTCCAAAACTAAACTTAAGATCTACACAACCACATCCATGCACAAGGGCTGTTGACTCATTTCCCATGTGAAGAATAGATCCATCATTCAACGACTCATATGTGGATAAACAACATGAGATACTGTGATAAGGGGTGCAGGATCATTATGGGGTGGGATAGTAACAAGGTAAACCTTAATATGCTTCATTGATGTAAGCAGTCTATTTTGTGCAGGATTGATTGTTAGTATTCTGCTCTATTGTTTATGCTGCCAATGGGGGTAATGAAAGAGTTGAATTGTGGAAAGAGCTTAGTTTGTATAAAAGGATTGTCTTTGATCATCCTTAGTGCATTATGGGGAATATGAATGTGACTCTTGATCCTAATGAACATACTGCTGGGGGTTATTCTATGACCAAAGATATGCAAGATTTCAAGGATTGTGTAAACTCAATTGAGGTGGAGGATATTGCTAGCTCAGGTTTATTTTACACTTGGACTAAAAATCTAAAAAAGACTAAGCAAGGAGATAATTCTGGCATTCTTAAAAAGCTGGATAGAGTCATGAGGAATGAAGCTTTTGTTGGTGAGTACCCTTTTGCTCATTTTATCTTTTTGCCTTACCTTATTTCTGACCATTGTCCTACGATTTTGGTTATGCCAAACACTATACAAGAAAGAAAGAGGTCTTTTAGATTCTCTAATTTATGTCTGGTAAAGAGGAGTTTTTGAAGATAGTTAGAGATAACTGGAACACTACTCATAATGGATGTTAAATGTTCAAAGTTACTAGAAAACTTAAAGCCCTTAAGAAGCCTCTCAAAAGATTAGCTTGGAATGATGGTAATCTATTTGAAAATGTAAAAATCTTAAGAGAAAAGCTCAAAGACATTCAGAAGAGAATTGATACAGAGCCCCATAACAAGGTCCTTAGAGAAGAATAAAGTTCAATTATCAGGGACTATGGTGAAGCCATGAAGGAAGAAGAAAAACTGCTATTTCAAAAGGCTAAAATAAAGTGGCTCAGTATGGGGGACAGGAATAATGCTTTCTTTCATAGAGCTTTGAAAAGCAAATATATCAGAAACAGAATCAGTGTTATTCATGATGAAAGGGGTACTAGATTTGAAGGAGATCAAGTTGTTGAACAATTTGTTAAGCACTTTCAGAAATTCATAGGAGATAGTATTCCTGTGAAGAAGTTGTAGGGGTCTGATATGCTCTTTAAACAGACTTTATGCAAGAATGATGCTGATTTCATGGTTAGGGATATTAGCAACTCTGAAATAAAGAAAGCCATGTTCATGATTGATGACAATAAGGCTCCTGGACCTGATGGTTATACTTCACATTTCTTTAAAAAATCATGGGATATCCTAGGAGATGAAGTGTGCAAAGCTGTGAGAGAATTTTTTTGATACTGGGAGGATCCTATCAGAGATCAACTCAACTATTATTGCCTTGGTTCCAAAAATCCACACCCCTGCTAAAGTATCTTATTACAAACCTATAGCTTGTTGCAATGTACTATACAAGTGTATAAGCAAAGTTTTTACTGAGAGAATCAAAAAGTATCTTGGGAAATTGGTGAGTTAGAACCAAAGTGCATTTATTCCAAATAGGCAGATACAAGACAATATTTTGATTTCTCAAGAGTTACTAAAGGGGTATGGTAGGAAAAATGGTCCTAAAAGAGTTACTTTAAAAATAGACCTTCAAAAGGCTTATGATACTGTCAATTGGAATTTCTTGGAAGACATCCTTAAAGGCTTTGGGTTTTATGAAAAAATGGTAAACTAGATCATGAAATGTGTTACATCTACTTCCTTTTCAATTGCTGTTAATGGTGAAAGTTGTGGCTTCTTTAGAGGGGGTAGGGGTCTAAGACAAGGGGATCCTATGTCCCCTTATCTTTTCATTCTTGTCATGGAAATCTTGAATTTGCTAATGTTAAGGAAGGTGGAAAGCAATAGGTCATTCCAATACCATTTTGGGTGTAATCAACTTAAAATCACCCATATTTGTTTTGCTGATGACCTACTTATGTTCTGTCATGGTGATGCTGATTCTGTAAGGATTATTAAAGAGGTTATTAAAGAGTTTGGGGATGTATCTGGGCTTCTCCCTAACTATTACAAGAGTACAATCATTTTTGGCAGTGTGAATGATGAAGATAGACACATAATTCTTGATATTTGCCCATTTAAAGTTGAAAGTCTTCCTGTCAAATACCTTGTAGTTCCCTTAATTACCAAAAGGCTTAGAGTAAAAGACTGTAAGAGCCTTGTTGATAAGGTAAGGAATAGAATTCTGAGCTGGAAAAACAAGGTTCTGTCTTATGCTGGTAGGCTGCAACTGGTTGCCTCTATCCTGGAGTCAATTCAAGTGTATTGGGCAACAATTTTTCTTCTTCCTCAAGCTGTGATTGATGACATCAACAGACTGTTAAAAGGTTTCTTGTGGAATCAGAGTGATCAAGCTAATGGAAAAGCGAAGGTAGCCTAGAAAAACTTGTGTATTCCTAAAGCTAAAGGTGGCCTAGGTTTGAAAAATCTAAGTATTTGGAATAAGGCAATGATCACAAAGCATCTATGGCATGTGGCTGCTGATAAAGACTCTTTATGGGTTAAGTAGATCAATACATTCAAACTTAAGGGCAAAACAGTTTGGGAGATAAATGATGATGTAAATGACAGTTAGGGGTGGAGAAATATATTGAAAATGAGACAAGAAGCTAGAATGCATATGTTTATGAAAGTTGGAAATGGGTCAAAAACATCTGTTTGGTTTGATTTCTGGTCCAATATGGGAGTTTTGAATGATACTGTCTCTTTCAGAGATATCTATGATACAAGAATGGAAAGCAAGCTAACAGTGAAAGAATTTTATGAAAATACAAAGGTCAATGGCCCGATGAATTGAGGACTGAATTTCCCTTGATTACTCAGGTACCAAACATTACTCTAACCCCTGATAAAGATGATGAATTAATGTGGAAAAGGAATGATGGAGTTTTGAGAAAATTTTCATTAAGTAATGCATATCACGATTTTCAGAATAGATATGATAATGTCATATGGAAGGACCTTGTGTGGTTCTCCCAGAATATCCCTAAACATGCATTTATCCTATGGTTAGCCATTCAGGGGAGCCTCACTACATAAGACAAGATCAGAAAATAGGGTACCTATGATATGTTAGCCTGTCCTTTATGCCTAAATGATATGGATTCACATAACCACTTATTCTTCAATTGTGAGTTCTCTAAAAGAATGTGACAAATGGTTAAAAGAAAGTCTGAAGTGAAGATAAATGGAAGTGATTGGGGTTCTATTATACAAGAGCTTGCAATTATGCAAAATGGAAACTCCATTGGCAGTGTGGTGAGAAGACTTTGTTTGGCTGCAAGTATATAACTAATTTGGCAAGAAAGAAATAACAGGCTTTTCAAGAATGCCAAGAGGAATGTGGAGGAATTGTTTACTAATCTTGTGGATACTGTTACACAAAGGTTATGCAGTTTGAAAGTAAAAACGACAAAAGCTATTGAAAAAGTTAAAAGTGGTTGGAATATAAAGTTGAAGTCTCCTAGTAATTAAAGGGTGGCTTTCTATGGTTGTTCCCTGATCAGGGAAGATATATTTTTGTACAGACCTTCAATAAAGAGTACCTTGTATCTTGGAGTCCATTGGGTAAGACTGTACTTACTAATGCCTCATAATTTTCCAGTTTGGCCTTGGGAGGAAATTGGATATTATGTTTGGTAATGTGAGAGGTCTAATCCTGGCGGATGTACCATAAGGTAGGGCTCTTTTTTTGACAAAAGGGTCTAGGAGGATTGAGTGAAGGCATTCTTTGCTCTATCATTGGAGGTTAGGTTGGTTCTGAGTGTGGGTGGGTGTTCCCTTGTCAGTGATGCCATACCCTCTTTGCCTTTTGATCCATTTAGTGAGGGGTAGCTGCTAAATGTTCTCTATGAGGTTAATGGTATGGAAATGTAGCTGGTTTGGTATAGCCCCACATTTAGTGTGAATGGGAGCTATATGCTGCTTGATGATGCCATTTCAATCTCAATTCTTTATTATTGTGGATGTGGGTTGAATGATTTAGGATTGGATTGATTTTGGAAATGTAGTCAAGAGCATATGGTAAATTTGGTGCTTAAAAGGTGAACTTGCTATCTTCTGTATGGACTGCAGGGTATGCTGTCCCAAAAAGATAGTGTTGTCTGAGTTTTTTATTCTCTGTCAGAGTTATGTTTGTTGTTTTGTCCGTTATAGTTCTTGGTTTGATATAGTCTGTGTTTGGAGAAAGGAATTTCTTTGTTCAGTATTGTAATGGTTTTGTGATTAATAATATATCGTTCACCTTTGCACAAAAAAAAACAATATGATAGGTGTTCAAAATCTCAAATCCTTGATCATTATGTTAAACTAATAATTAGCTCGTGTTGTTCAGGATGAGTACAGCCTTGTTTTTTTGATGATGAGTTATGGCTATAATTTTCTTTTTAATCTGTTCTTATTTTGTTTGGTTAACAGAGACCATTTCATTTAGCAGTATCCACAAGATAAACCTAAGTAAAAGAAATCTGTAGATCAGGTAAATGCGCTACACTATGTTACATAATTCCAAATGTTGGAATTTAACATTCTAGGTAACCAGTTTAGCTACGAGTACGCAGCAGATTGGATCTAGTTAAGGCACATAGATTAACACTTAATAAAGTAAACAAGTAATTTACTAACCTTTTGTTTAATGATAAAAATCAATAAACTTGTGCCTGATCTTGATCTTGAAACGAGTGATTAAATTACTACCTCTACCGTTGCTCACACAACACGTCGAACAAGTACGCAACAATGCTAGTCGTAACTTCACGAGCTCCAAACACTGAGTGTATGCTTAATTACTTGAACCGAAAACCAAACAACATGTGTTTAATATTTGTTCTAGATCCGATCCAAATACCAAGTGGTATACGTTTGGATCGAATAGAGAAACAAATAAAAAAAATAAAACCCAAAACAGACCACATGGGATTCGAACCCAGGGTCTATAAGAACACCAACAATCAACACTACCATGGACTACAAGTACATGTTGTGTTATTGTTTGACATAATAATAATAATATATCCCAAAATCATGCATGTATATATTAAATATTGCATACATACGTATGCTTAACATGTACATGCAAAACTTATGTTTCTTGCTTTGTGATTAGCCGAACATGGGGTAGAACAGAAAACATAATAAAGATTTTGTGTCGTGGGTTTTATTTGAGAAGGGTTGTGAGGAGATGAACGAATCATAAAGATTCGGTTAGGGTTGTTTTGTATGCATCGAGTGAACTCATTAATGAGAGGAGATGGGGTATTTATATATCTCTCTAACCCTAGTTGTAGATAAACTAGGATACCCTCATAATCCTTATCATAATACAATACTTATCCCTTGTCTCTAAAATTTATCTCAAAACCCCCTTCTAGAAGCTATATGGGTCGGCCAACAAGTGACACCCACAAGGTTTGGGTTTTGTCAATTTTAGTCCCTTCGGTTCATATTTAAATAGTCGTTGAGTTAGTTATAAAATATAACGGTAACTAACGGTTATTTAAATTATCAACGTGAAGCATATTAAATCCTTAATAATAAATAAATATATATTAAGTATTTAATAAACGTACTCTTCGTGTCTTAACGCGTGTGCCCCCAATAGGCTCACATATTCGTAACGTATACGTGCTAGCCGACTACCATAACCCAACAGCTCCCACTTGGGAGTTGGAGTAGCACCTAACACTTATACCTATAATTGGCAAAGTCTAGCAACCCACACAATTATTTTTACATTAGGAATATTATGAGATAAGAGTTTCAAAAATCATCTCAGCTATTTAATGGTTATAAATTTCTTGCTTTATAATCATCCCTTTGTTACAGATACCGTTAAACCATGGATATGGATCCTAAGTCATTCCATATAGTTTAACATTATGTTTCTCGTTATAGAAATAATTCAGATATACCAAATGTAATCAAGAATCATCTTGCATTACCCTTTGGGTGCGGCCACACAATTATCTGATTAAATCTGGAGAGGGCCCAATGGTATCTTTCTGCACATATCAAGTGGAGGAACAAATCCTTTATTGACTACAAGTGTTGTGGATGCTGCTTCACATACACTCCCAAAAATAGCCTTTATGACTACCATATTTCAGGATAGCGTTTGACTATAATCAAAAAGAGATATCCACACATACAGAACTTGCTTGCATCTCAAGTCTAAGGATAATTTTAAATAAGAGATGGCATATCTATTTATTATAAATAGATATGCCATCTCTTATGTAATTCATTCAATCAATACAATATCTATCACATTACAGAAAAGAATATATGAATATTTATTTACAATTATAGGCGAGAGCTAGCAGCCTGATTTGGTTAGGCAGTAAAGCATTACGTTTTTCTCCAATTATTTAAAACGTGTCAAACATAACATAATGCATTTTGACCCTGTTTAATACTGTGTATCTTATGAAAGAAAATACATTATAAGGAAACAAAAATATGAATTATAGTAAACTAAAAAAAGGTGAATATGTAATTGTTATGTAATGCAAATGACAACAAATTCAAAGTTCACAAATGATAACAGTTTACATACCTTTGAACGTAAACCGGCATTGCCATTACAAGATTTCGAGAGCATCACGTGCACAAGAGCTATATGGCTCACGTTTATAGCAAAAAATGATGTCATTTCAACATTTTCTCGCATAAACTATCTTTCTATTTTTCGCAGCAAAACAGTGTGATCGAAAGATCATCACAGCCAAACAACGTACATGTTAGGATTTACAGGTCACGCATAAAATGAGTACAATGAAGATTTGTTTATTTATTGCGCAACAAAATACATATACAACATTTGCATGTAAACTTTTAAGTATGAATTTTAAAAGGCGAAACTCATATTCTCACAATTCACCTCCGAACAACATTCGTTAAACAATATTCGCTTTCAAACCTGCTGCTTTGTGCGGGTACCATGCTAGTTTTCAAAAAGTGCACTTTTGTCTTGCAACAAACTTTACACTCCATGAAGAATTTGTTAATTATACATTTAGAATGTGTTTTATTTTGCAAAGCTTGTGGCTGGTTTTCTTTTCTTTTTGTCATATTCTAAGATGACCATTTTTAAGATAACTAAAATACGATGTTTCTTCTTAAAACAAACTTTTTTTAGTATTGTGAGTTTTTATGTTATGATACCATTTTTAGAAATGCTGACCATATAAGTTGTTTGGACATTATTAAATTTGACTATTTCGGGTATGACATTTAAGGAATACCACTTTGTTAGGCTCTACCCAATAATTGAATATTGAATTGTGGTTTCAAATTAATTCGTATATTTGTTGATTGAGAAATTGACAATTAAGAAAGCATATGTTTAGTAAATACAGTAACTAGAAAAAAAAAATAAAAAAATAAAAAAATAAAAAAATAAAAAAGTAGAATGAGAAAACCAAAAGTTATTTAATGCTATATATTGAAAAACCATATTTTTGTGATAAACAAAAATAGTAACGTGATTATGAAATTGGGACGTAGAACAAGTATAGACCTTTAACCACTGTGCTATGAAACCGATGTCGTGTTAGTACAATGATGTCGCGATATTGATATATAATAGAATGTACATCCAACACGGACACTTTATAAACAATTACTGCTACTTATATGACAAACATTTCAAAGGTAACGACGGCATAAATCTCCAAACAAAAGAAAATTAGCTAAACATGTTCAAAGGACTCGATGGTATATGTGAAAATTATGATACGTTACAACACATGCAACGAAAAGTATATTTTGTAAGGGTAAATGCCATTTATTACCAACTTATTTTTTCATTTGTACCGTAATGACCAACTTAATTTTTTTTGTACGCATTACACCAACGAACTTGTTTGTTTTGTGATAATGTTACCCATATAACCGGCTAAATTTCCACGCCATTAATTTAATTTTTTTTCTAAATGTGCTAATACACTCCACCTTGGCACTTAGGGTAAATGTCATTTATTACCAACCTACTTTCTCATTTGTAACGTAATGACCAACTTACTTTTTTTCGTACTCATTACACTCACGTACATTCAAATATTGTTCGACAACATCAATATGACCATAAAATGACTATAAAATGACTATATTACCATTGTCTTCTTTAACACATTTACAATCATAATTTTTTTAAATCTTAATTTTTTAAAAAGTACTTTAACAAAAAATATTTTTTTTAAAGAAATTTTTTTAAATCATAATTTTTTAATAGTACGAATTTAAAAAAAATATTTTTAAAAAAATTACTTTTTTTTAAAATTTCGGACTTTGACAAGTAATTATTCTTTTTTAAAATTTCATACTTTATAAATCTTAATTTTTTTAAATAAATTTAATTTTTTTTCGTATTTTTTAAATTTAACATTTTTTTTAAAGTTAAGAAAAAATAAAAAAGTTAAAACTTTTTTACTTTTTACTTCGAATTTTTTTTACCTTTTTATTTTTTTCTTAACTTTATAAAAAATCTAATTTTTTTCGTAGAAAAAAAATTAACTTTTTTAAAAAAATAAATTTAAAATTTTAAAAAGTACTAAAAAATTTAAAATTTTAAAAAAAAATTAAGATTTTAAAAAGTGCAATTTTTTTTAATTTTTGTAAATTTTTTTTAAATTTATAGTAAAAATAACATAAAAAACATTTTATAATATTTTTGGTAAAAAAATTAAAATTTGTTAAAGTACTTTTTAAAAAATTAAGATTTAAAAAAATTATGATTGTAAATATGTTAAAGAAGACACAGGTAATATAGTCATTTTATGGCAATATTGGTGATATCGAACAAAATTTGAATGTACGTGGGTGTAGTGAGTACGAAAAAAAAAAAAATTGGTCATTACGGTACAAATGAGAAAGTATGTTGGTAATAAATGGCCTTTACTCTAAAATATTTTTGCCAGCGTGGAACGTATATGCCAGCGTGTCGGTAACAAGTTTTGGTACTGGTGATGTCAAACAAAATTTGAAAATAAATTGGTGTAATGTGTAAAAAAAAGTAAGTTGGTCATTACGGTACAAATAAGAAAGTAAGTTGGTAATAAAAGTCCTTTACCCATTTTGTAAATATATAGAATAATGAGTAAACTACACCAGTGGTCCTTGTGGTTTGCGTTGACCAACACCGGTAGTCCCTTGACCAATATCTATTGCACGTTGGACCTTAAGTGGCAGACGTTTAGGCGTGGCTGGTCCTCTAAGTTTCTTGGGTTCCATAACGCGCTAGTTAAGTATATAACGACAAGGGTAATTTCGTCTTTTCCCACCACGATACTCATTTATTTAAGAGTAAACTCCACCAGTGGTCTTTGTGGTTTTTTAAAAAGTTCGAAAATTTTGATTTTTTTTTTTTTAAAACTTGAAAAAAGTTCGGAAATATGAAAAAAAAACCTTAAAAAATTAGAAAAATAGTTCGAAAATTTAAAAAAAAATCGATATTTTTCAAATCGAAAACTTTGGAAAATTATTTCGAAATGTAGTAAAAAATAATTTGAATTTGGAAAAATTAATATTTTGAAAATTAAATAGCTTGGAAAGTTTGAAAAAAATATTGGAAATTTGGAAAAAATGTTCGAAATCTAAAAACAAAAAAATCAAATCGATATTTTTTCAAAATCGAAAATATAAAAGTTCGAAAATATTAAAAAAATATTGGATAACGTGAAAAATGCATCGAATTTTTCAATCGAAAATTTGAAAAAAAAGGTTCGAAAATTTGAAAAACAAATCGATATTTTTTTTTTTGAAAATTTTGAGAAAAGTTCGAAAATATGAAAAAAAAGTTCGAAAAATAGATGAAAAAAATCGAAAAATTAAAAAATCGATATTCAAATCGAAATTTGAAAAAAATAGAATTTTTTTTTTCGATTTTGAAAATTTAATATTTTTCGAAAAAATAGAATTTTTAAATTTTCGAAAAAATTTTATTTTCGAAAAATAGAAAAAAAAATTTCGAAAAATAGAAATTTTTTTTTTCGAAAAATAGAAAAAAAAAATTTCGAAAATTTGAAAAAAAAAAGATATTTTCAAATAGCATAGCAAAAATTTTAAATTTTCGAAAAAATTTTAAATTTCAATTCGAAAAAAAAAATTCTATTTTTTTTCAAATTTTCGATTTGAAAATATCGATTTTTTTTAATTTTCGATTTTTTCATATTTTCGAACTTTTTTTTCATGTTTTTGAACTTTTTTCAAATTTTCAAAAAAAAAATATCGATTTGTTTTTCAAATTTTCGAACTTTTTTTTCAAATTTTCGATTTGAAAAATATCGATGTTTTTTCAAGTTTCCAATATTTTTTTATATTTTCGAACTTTTTTATATTTTCGATTTGAAAAAATATCGATTTGTTTTTTTGTTTTTTATATTTTCGAACATTTTTTCCAAATTTCCAATATTTTTTTCAAACTTTCCAACTTTTTTTAATTTTCAAAAATATTAATTTTTCAAATTTTCTAAATTATTTTTTTTCTAATTTTCGAAATATTTTCCAAATTTTCGATTTGAAAAAAATCAACTTTTTTCAAATTTTCGAACTTTTTTTCCAATTTTTGAATTTTTTTTTCATATTTCCGAAAATCTTCTCGCGTATAGTCAAAATGTTTATAGATAAAAGAGAGATAAAGAAAAGATTTCAGAATCCTGTTTAGTGAACTTTTTGTGTGAAGATCAGTACACTCACAATGTGTGATTCTCAGATGAGAGTAGTGAGTTTATTTCTGTAGAATGGTAAAATATGTTCGCGATAATCTCAGTGGTGACTGAGCGAGATAATAGAGAATGAGTGATGTATGTTTAACACAAAAAGTGTCGTTAAATCAACCTCTCAGATGTCGTACATTATATGGGTTAGAATGCCCCAAGAGAGGTGATGACCTCTCGTACTGGGGACCATCACAAACTAGTGGTAGCTACTAAGAGTCTCTGTACTCTACTCTGGTTTATCGCTGTAGCACTTAGAAGGAAACCTACAAGACGCTAACATCAGATGCATGTTCTGGTTTTGGCATCAGAGGGACTTCTCTCACTGCTCTCTATGGAATAGATGAGTTGTGCACGCACAAGAAAACTATCCTGACCTCTCGACTCTATAGGAATGTGTCATGTTGAGTATCTTTTTGTGCGATCGCTCCGTGTTTTGATTGTTGAGTGATAGGTAGTTATTGTTCTGACTGATACAGTAAGGACATACGAGAAAGTAATCGCGACTGCATCGTGATTGCATCTACTCGTGATGACTAGTTTTAGTAGACATCTCACTAATGTGAAAGATAATATTCGTTGACCTCAAGCTCTCAGACTCCCGGGAGATGTAGGGTGACTAATGTGTGAATTAATTAGGCTGTAGAAAGAGATATTGAGAAGTTGGTGAAGTATATTTCTTCGGAATTATGAGTTTTGTACGTACACCCAGTCATAGAAAGATATTGAGACTGTAGATATAAGTCAATGTTAGTATTTATCTCGCAGTATATATATCACATGCACGAGATGAGAGTGGAGAGTGTGAGAGAGATAGTCATGAGTGCTAATTAGTAGAGAGAGAAGAATATATTCACATTGGAGTCTGTTGAGAGTTATATTTCGATGTTGAAAGTGACTCTAATTTCTCCCTTGTGTGTTTTTCGTACCTGTATAGTGTAGTGTGTACCATTTAGCAATAGTACTAGGTTGTAGTGTATGATGTGTCGTTTGTAAGGAGTGTTGGGTGTTGTCGTTTCTCTATTAGTCAACAGAGTAAACTTTGTTGTCGCTCGATGGTGATTTGTGCGTCTGTCGTCCTCAAATAGCTCTGTTTGTTCAGTGTTCGCTTGCCTGAAAGGTGTCTGTAGTGTTCGCACATCGCGCTGATCTAGAGCTTCTAGACATTCAGTGTGTAATGTCAGTTCTTCGGATCACGTATAGTGTGTACTTTGATTTATAGTGCGTAGATTATATCGCTCTTAGTTGTCATATGATGTGCTGTGATCTGCTATGCCAACTCAATCGTGTTATGAGAGTAGAACTGCATGTAGAGTATAATTGTGTTAATAATTATGTAATTACTCTTATAATATATGTAATACAGAGTGTGAGTTGTTATATAGAGTATGTAGAGATGCTCTACTCTCTATCTCGAATTTTCTTAATTGTGTAATAAAGACTTGCGTTTGTGAATGTGATACAAGTGTTCAGGAGGCGTAGAGACCCCTGTTGTTTAGGTGTCTCAGAATCAGTAGTATTTTTTTTTTTTGAACCGGCCTCGAAAATTTAGTGACTGATAATAACTTTGAGGAAGGTGCTTTTAGGAGAGAAGAAGAGTGGTGACGGAGAAGTAAGATATGAGTAATGTGCGCGTGTGTTGTGTGTCAATAGCACATATGTCGCGTCTCCCTTAGAGAAGATCTTTAAACCAATCCAAAATGCTTACTCCAATTCTGTCAGTGTGTTAGTTGCTCTAGCTGAAGAGATATAGGCAGTGTGTAAAGATCAGCGCAATATGTCTGTGCATAAACTGTGGTTGAGTCTATATATGATCATGTCTCGCTAGAGAGTGGTCTTTTAGTCGTGTAGTAATGTGTCTGAGACAATCAAAAGTTAGAACGATTCTGAGAGAATTTCGCACTCTCAAGTATAACTCTCCAACAAGCAACGTAGTAGACTTCCTTGTCCAAAAACCTTTAACTGATACCGGAAGACGAATGAATGAGAACCACTCGTTCCCATGTCTGTGAGGATTGAATGCGGGATATGAGGTAAATCGTATGTCTCTATCCTTTGACACGCGGCAGAAGTGGCTGTCGGTGAATTAAAGAGATAGACGTTAGTGACTACTAAGAGTTGGATGTGAGGAGTCAAAACTGTTTCTGATAAATGAATACGATACTTGATAGTGCGCACTGAGTTCTTCTATTATTACCGCGCTGATAGTGAAGAAAATATCTCACATAAGCCGGGTCGCATAGAGAAAGATATGTGACTCGTGACCTGAAGATCGAGATTACTCTAATATCCTAGTTCATTAGGTATTCGCCTATGTTTGGGTCTGTGTTTCGTGTAGTGAGTCTAGTACTGTCATCGGATAGAGTTCGTCGCGTAGCAGTTGTACCTTGACTGAGTGATTGTGTCGTGTGTAAGAGGAGATGTTTCTTTAAAGTAACTCCAAGCGAGCGCACTTAGGGGAGAGATTTGCTGTGAAGGTCACATTAGCGCGGATGCCAGGAATAGTAGAGAGAAGGCGAGAAAGCGCTATCAAGTGTCACTATGTGTGATTGGCAAAGTGCTGCGAGCAGTTGTCTATAGTTTTATGATACATGCCGTCCTTACTGTGGGAGTTGTTGTGCGAGCTGAATTAGAAGATTGTATTCAGATTCTGTGTGTGAAGAGTTGGTGTAAGAGAGAGTTTTATTGAGAATGTTGTTGCAATAAAGACGACAAATAGTATTGTCTGTGGTTGAAGAGACTCATGAGATAGTAGATGCGGCCAAAGCGAGACACGTTTATGACAATCAAGCTCGATTTACAACTTGAACGTAGATTTCCATTCACCTCTCGCCGAGGAAAACGATACCCGTGTTGATTACTTTTTATTCTTTCCTAAGAATAATTTGTATGATACTTAGCTTGCGTATACGTATATGTATTTTCTATAAATATATATAATATATTTGAGGGTTGTATTTGATTCAACATCAAAATGGCGCCGCTGCCGGGGAGAGGTGTAGCGTTTTTTACGAGATTGTTCGTGTTCGAGCCTTTGAGATCCTTTCCTCGGAAAATTTATTTTCGTATACTTATTAAAAATATAAAATCCAAAAATATTTTCTTTTTCATTTTATTTTATATAAATATTAACAAAATCCAAAAATATTTTTATTTTTCTTCTGATTATGAAAAATCTGTTTATACATTGTTCTCCTTTATCCTCTACTTACATTTAATTCTTATCCTTCTTTTGCCTCTTATCGTTTAATTCTTCTGACTTGTCTTACTTGTAACCATTTTGTTGGTGTATTGTTGAGGTCCGTTTAATGGTGGAAACTGTTTCCGTAGCTTGTAGCAATGTAGGATCCGAAATGATTTTGTCTATGACCAAATCCTTATTATTATGATAATTGTGAAACACCAAACTTCTTCACCAACTAACAATACAATACGAGTCATGACTTGTTGTGAATTTTGTGGAGGATTCTCATCGGGTTCGATTGTCAAAACAGGGAACACACGTCTTTGCTCAGGGTCCTGTTACAATCATGACTTTGTTTTTACCAAACCTTACAGTATTTTCTGGAGTACAACCACAATAATTTCCTTGTGAAAATTGCGGGGTTCTTCATGAAAATTTTTAGTGTCAACCGATGAACCAAAATTTCAATTATTCTAATTCATTCGGTTTTGACCAAATTCAACCCCCAGCAGTTCGACAATCATCAGCCTCAAGAAATTCCAGAAGTCATTCCTTTCTTTGATAGTGAAACAAAGAACGAGCTTTATAAAATGATGGAAGATTTTACGGAAAGAATGAATCAAGAGTTACATAAGCAGGAGGTTTTACTTGCAGCTCAAAGAGAGCAAGAATTACTTGCACTAAAGCAAGCTGCTCAAGGAAAACAAGTTTCCCTCACCAATTCCGGTTATCTCGTCGACAACTAATTGAAGAAAATGTGCGCACAAAAGTTTAGTGAAGATCTCAAAGCAAGAAATATGGAACGATACGAAGCTAGATCTGCTTTGAATGAACTTTGTCGACAAAAAGAGCTTTATTGTATGCATAATAATGTTGAAGATCTAAATGAAAGTGCTCTTAATTCTAAACTTCTCTCTATTAATTTGAATTCTCAACATCTCAATAAGGAAAAGCAGGAAGTAAAGAATATCGCAGAGCCGACAGCTAAACATCAAAGGACTCGTTTATTACAGCTTATTCGTGTTTGCAGAATTTCAAAAGGTATTTCTAAGAAGAGTACTATATCCTTTGAATTAAAACACCTCAATTTCTCGGTTCTATGCAATCACACACGATTTACCAACGAAGAACCATGAGGACTCTTCATACTGGGAATGAGGGAACTTGTAGCACTATTCTGCATGAAAAAGGAATCGGACGAATTCATAAAGTCCAGTGTTGAGGACCTTATTCCAATCCCAAGAGAGTCTGAGGATTCACCCAGGAGTGATAGTGAGAGCGTTTTACCTTCGAGTGATGATTTCTCTCCCATTTTTGAGGAAAAATCGGTGACTTTCTCTAACCCTCTTTTCGAATCAATGATTTTTACGCTAGTGATAACGGTTACTCTCGATGAGGACGTTCGGAAAGATGATCTTTAAATTTACTGAACCTCTTTACGAATTTGATGACGAAAATTCATCTCTAGTGATGTAACTCCTCTTTTAGATGAGGTGTTAGGAGAACTTCACGGTAAAGGGACTTTTATGTTTCTAACCTTGATGAGCCAGCTTTGTTAGTTCAACCTCTTTCCGATGCTAATGAGGATGAGTGTTTCGACCCAGGAGGCGTAATTGATGAAATCGATGCTTTTCTAGATATGGATATTTCTACAGATATTGAGACGGTTATCATGATTCGGAGGGAGATATAATCTATCTTTAGAGTTTGCTTATTGATGACACTAGCCTTAATCTCCCTCCCGAGGTGTTTTTAGATCATGACCCAAGAAGCTTAAAGGATGAACCTGATAATGATGATTTGGTGACACTAAGGAGGACAAAGTTTTTGACCCCGGGATATCATGAGGAAAAGTTTTTCTCGGACATTTTTGAAGTTACCCACTTGAGGCTCGCCAATTAGAGCTTTTCCCCATCACATATGTAATTTGAATATTTCTTTCCTCTATCTCACACTTATTCGGTGATTCTCCTTTTCTTCTTCTCATCGGGAGTGAGGATAAATTTTTGACCCCGGCATTTCCACTTTTCATTTTTCTTCTCTTAAGCCGGTGGCATATGAAAATCCGATAGTGATTTTTCTATTCTTTTGTTTCTGCCCCAAGGACAAAGGAATTCGGGGAGAGTCAAGCTAGAGACTCGCACAAAAACAAGCGCTTCTCGGGAGGCAACCCGTGTCTTTTCTTCTTTCTATTTTCTTGATCAATAAGTGTGTGTTATTTTATAGCCCAAGTGTGGGGGCGTGCTTCTTTCTATGGTATGTGGTATTGTTTTTGCAGGATTCTTTAAGATCATGAAGACCCGTGCTTGTTTTCAATCCTCCAATCTCCCGGTTTTCGATCTTCTACTTATTATGGAATCCTCAATCCTGATCATGTATATTGTGTTTCCCTTTCACACTTGGAATTTTTTGCATTTGCCTTTTTCATTCCTAAGTGTGGGGGTAAAACCCGACATTTTTGAACATTGAGGCCAATGTTCCATTCTAAGTGTGGGGGGATTTCTATCGAAATGTGATCTTACATGTGCCCTGATGTGTCCCTCGCAACCCCGTTTTTCCACAAAAATTTTAAATTTTTAAGTTTTAATATCTAATTTATTGTTCATATATATAAAAAAAATAATTTGTGTGTAGAAAAATGATAATGAAAAATATAAATAGTTAGTTGGATATAAAAAAAAAGTTGACACGAATGTAGGTTTTCCGTTGGTGAGAACGAAAAGTAAATTTTGACCCGACCGGTTTTATATCTTAGCTTTCTCCTTAGATTTTGCTAATCTTTTATACAAGGAGCTATAAAACGCAAGTCTAGCTTAAAAAAGTCAAGACTTTGCAAGTTCCCATAATTGATTTTAAATATGCGAAGATCGATTTATTAGAATTGAGATTGTTGCCGGTCTATGTAACTTGTTAAAGTACCGATCTTAATTCGTTAGGCTAAGTATTCACGAGTTTCTTTATTGGAAATTTTAAATTGTGAAGAACAAGAGATGATAGAGTAGAGTATAAGTTTTGATGCTAAACATAAAATAGTTGGATTTCTTTAAGGCTCATAGAGGTTAATTGTGGCTTTTTGCTCCCACCAGCTTACTAAACACTATATAATTGTTGAATAAAATAAAGTTGCT